>KK115857.1:495911-557890 GCA_000611955.2 Stegodyphus mimosarum | reverse complement strand
CTTATACAGTACATAAATACGTAAAGAAACTTAATAAGAGGAAAAAACAAGCAACTTGTTTTTAAACCCTTCCTGCGCTATAGCTGCAGGATTGAAGTAAAATAAACTTAAAGCATCTATAGTTAAAAGCAAATTGGAGTCAAAGCAAGGCGATTCCTCAGCTATATTAATAACTGCATCCTTGTAAAGGGGTTAAACATAAAATCAAAACATTTCAAAATATAAATGAACATAGCAGTACAAACTCGAAAACTAAAAATTCAAAAGGGAAAATATAATCCCTTTTTCCAAGGATTCCTGCTTGGGATTTTACACGACAAAAATGTGTTCTATTTACATAACTATTTTCTGTAATATTACAAAAAAAGATCTGTAACCTTTACAGGCATAATGCTTGTAAAGTTACAACGTTTGCAACTGTTACCGTAACGCAAATAATCCATGGCATCCCAGTTTTCATAAGTTTCTTTAGTAACCTTACAGACTATTTTTTACAGTATACTCTAACCTAATTGTTATGCAATCATGTTTTCATGTATCCTACTCTATGCCTAATTGTTGTACAATCATGTTTTCATGTATCCTACTCTATGCCTAATTGTTGTACAATCATGTTTTCATGTATGCTACCCTATGCCTAATTGTTGTACAATCATGTTTTTATGTAACCTACTCTATGCCTAATTGTTGTACGATCATGTTTGCACTAAATGACTTAAACATATCAACCCATAGTTTAAAAAACTGTAATTTTAAAAAGTAAAAAATTAAATTCGTTTCAAGAGATAGAAGGCCAAGCAGGATAGCTCCAAAGACATTTTCGGAAATCAAAACGCATGTTATACATGAAAAACAAGCTTTGATATTTTTTTGGGGGGGGGGAACCATGTCAACCGCGAGAGAATTCTTTAACAGCTGAATAGAAAGTTACTACGCAACTAATAGAGTTTTCAACTTATTATATTATTATTATTTATTAAAATGATTTTAATTTTTTTATTTTTTATTTACACATATTCTTGTTCACATTTCTTTCTATTCACATGATTGCGAAGATTGCTTCATGAAGCAGAAAAGCATCTGGAAAGCAGCAGAATTTTGTAATTTAGCTCCTTACCGTAATTCTATACGGCAGTTTCATTTTCCATCAAATCGATTTGAAAAAATTTAAAATTCCAAACAAACTTTTTTATTAAATTACACCAGCACTCCGAAGAATGCCTTGCTTTTTGCATTACATTATATAACTTTACTAAACATAAAAATCTGATGTGTACACTACGTCTTCCTTGTACTGAATATGCGCATTTTTTTCTTGTATTTCATTTAAACTTATTAGATTGAATTAAATCTACTTACTCGATAGCGCATAAACCACAATATAATAAATGCACACTTTAAAATTCACCATATTTGTTGACCATAGCGACAGTCTGGCGTTAGGCTCACATAACAGCGTTACATCTCATTCATTTAATACCTCAGAATGCACAAAAAGTTATATCATCTGAAGAATTATCTAATCGCTGCCACATGTTCTATTCAAATACTATAATAAATCTAAAACGATGTACAAAAGAAATTAAACAAAGAAAAAGAAACAAAAAAAGGAGGAAAGAAACAGTTTTCCATTGTCAATTCAGTATTTCTCATTCGATTAAATCAGTTCTCACTTCGCGACGAGGCAAAAATACATAACAACTCAAAATATCTATACTGAAAATTACGAAGTAAATCTTAAACACTTCTTTCCTCGAATAAATTTCAGAATGGATTAAGCATGATTTAATTCTCAATAATAAAAGAGGCATTATCTTTGTTGTCGCGAAGCTTAGTTTCTCTAGATTGGCAACAAATCCACTATTCTGCTAAATTTCAAATGTAAACAAATTTGGCTGCTTTCCTAAACATAATTAGGCTTAGCCGCACTTAACAACTTTTAAATTGCTGATAATTCTACAAATGTTGCATTCAGATTTGCTAAAGGCATAAAACCCTTGACCAAAAGATAAGAACAATATAATTCAACCATTTTTGAAGCAAAAAATGGGCAATTTACCAGCATATAAGAATAAAAAACTGAGTTCACTGAGCCGAGTAATAGAGTAGGCAGATATACATATATATATTTATATTCATATATCTTTGGTGCGACCGATTGCCACCAAAAAGAGAGATGCACGTCTACATGTTATAGCAGTCATATATACAAAATTTCAACGTTCTTGAGGCTGCTCGTTTTTGAGTTATACGCGATACATACATACATAAGTACGTACGTACAGACACCGTGAAAAAATTTCTTCTGAATCCATTTTAAATCAGTTTTATAATTCGTTTGGGGAAATACACTCCTTTATTCTGTCCTTGCGTACAGATGTCACGCCAAAACATCATTAAATTGTATTCGATAGCAGTCAAAGTGGATATTTTCGTTGAAATGCGATACCCGAAATTTTTCGCTATTAGAATACTTCCCTTTTACTTCGTACAAGGAGGTAAAAAGTACAAGTTCATGTAATCTTCGATAAGTTTTATGGGAAGTTTCATGTACTTGCTGATTAGTTACCCAAGCTGGTAGCAGGACCAAACAGGAGTACTTATCAGGTAGCAAGACTTTGTTATCAGTAATTGATATTTTCAATAATAAAGGCTTCTGGAGAATTCATAGGCTGTCATTTACTCTGCCCACCAAATAATTTCTCTTCCTTTTCAGTGCAGATATGTCATTTGCAGTCGCTTACGCATAACTAAATAAAACTTCATTATTTCTTTCTAACTTCGAATTTTGAAGACAATTTTTCATCACCTTAAATTGTAACTATACATCATAATGCTCATTACTTCACGCGGAATTTTCCACATACGGTAAGACATGTGCATTTGTTCAATGAAGCAATAAATTAATGTTTAATATGAAGAACTGTGTTCGCTTCTTATCACATGAAATCGTTGCAATCATCTGCTTTCCGGAACATTAATTTCGGCAAAACGGGGTTCAGTCAATCATCCATGTTCGAGTAGTTCGCGACACTAGACGTAACAAATTGTTTTCCACTCAAAACTGACCATTTGCACAAATCACGCAAACACGCTCATGAAGAATGCAATTATTTTCGTCTCGCTTCAAGACACCATCAGGAATTACCATTAAAATAATTTAGCTGACAGACATTCAGTTGCTAAATTATTGATTTCATTATTTTGTGGAGTTAACTTTTTGTAGCAATATTGCGTGGCTGTTTAATATAATAAACAAAATATAAACTAACATGTTTCATCGTAGGTTATGTTTCAATTGATTACTCATCCAGGCCCAAATTTACGGTTGCAGATTATTTTGATCTCCTAAAACAACAATTTGTGTTCATTAAGACTGAATCAGTTAAGAAAAGCTTTCGAAGTCTGGGAATATTTTACATATAAGACAAGTGTTATTTTAATTTAATATTTTTATCTGACCCAAATAAAAGAAAGGTTGAGAGAGATATTACGTTTATCATTCATATAATAAACACAAATTTTTGCTGATCAGAGCAAATTAAGAGTGTCGTTTAAAAAAGTATTTTATCTGTATTCCTTAATAACATTGCGCAGTCTTCCTTTTACCTATACTGTTATAAAAAAAAAATAGTCGACATCGTATAATACGACGAAAATTTCTAAACATAGTTCTTGTGTATGCTCTCATTTACGTTAAAATACAATTTCGTGATTAAATTTTGTGGAACCATATCAACTGAAATTCTAACGTAGTATATTGTTACAGATATGGTATTTATTTAGCTATTTTTAATATCGTTGTAATTAAAACTGTTTTATTTTCTCGTGCAATGCAGCGCGTGACGAAATTTAACAGAAAGTTACGCCGGAAAAGTTAAAATACAAGAGCGCGTGCGTTTAACATTTAATAAATAGATATCTCGTAATTGTTCTTGCTATCCAGAAAAATAAAGAAAATACCAGAATGATCTCGTGCAGGATTAAAAAGCTTATAAAAACCGGATTGAAACATTTCAGCTCAGTAGCTGTTTTAAGCGAACTGTAATTGTTTATTTAGTGCTGTTATTGATTTTAGTGGATTCGCGGTGAAATAGGATATGTTTTCTCTATACTTGAATTTGAGTTCTGCTGATTGTTGTAGTAGTTCGAAATATAACTACTGTGAGATATTGTGATATTTTACGAATATCTCTGATGAAATATTTCAGCATTTTGCTTCATTTCATGTGAAAAGAGTAAATTTTATTAAACTTTTTTTTTATCGATTTGTGCATTCAATCCATTACGAACCCATAAGCACGCAACAATTTTTGGCGTCGGGAATGGGGTTCAAATGCGAATAGCAAGAGCGATGGAAGAACAATTGAGACAACTCCTCACTGCTTTTTCTGCATTTCGAGACAGGATGGGAGCTGAGAAAGCAGTTTTTAAAGAACAGATTAAAGCGGGGCAAGACTCCTTTAGAGAAAAGATAGAAGCTAGTCAAGTTTCCGTTAAAGAAGAGATGAAAGCTGTTAAACAAGAAATGAGATTAGCAAAGAGAAAATGAAAAAAGAAATTGCTTGCATGATAGAAAACAAGTTCGAGGCGTTGGAGGGAAGAATAGATACAATTGAAGACAAAGTTGGAGAAATTCAAGAAAGAGTTTTTGCTGTGGAGCAACAAACTGAAGAAAGAGTTTCTGTCGTCCAACAACAAATTGACAAAAGGTTTTCTGATGCTGTCGCCAAAGAAGCTGACACCATAAGGAAATGCATAGCGACAGAGGGAAGCAATTCTGAGGGTTTTAAATTTTTACCCATGTCTGCTCCTCCCTCACTGAAGTTATCCACGTATGATGGGAAGACCACCTGGCAAGTATATAAGACACAGTTTTCTATAGTGGCGGAAGCAAATGGATGGGATTCCCAAACGAAGGCCTGTTATCCCGCAGATATCTCTGTCATCATTATATCTCTGTCAGCAGACGCACCGGATATTCTGCAAACTTTTCCCGAAAACCAGAGACTAGACTTCGAAACTCTATCCGGCGCGTTGGAACTGCGCTTTGGCGAGAAATATTTGAAAGACTACAGCAGTCTTCAATTAAAGTCCCGTTAACAGAAGCCCACAGAAATACTTCAGGAGCTCGACACGGATTTTGAAATGCTGCCTCGCCTCGCCTTTATGGAGTGTTTCAGAGAAACAAAAGAAATCCTGTCATTGCAATACTTCCTCGTCGGCATCCGGGATCCTGAAATACAGAAAGCTCTACGAATGGCGGATATTAAACACTTGAAAAGCGCTTTAGTGTAAGCCATAAAATTCGAGGCAGCCCAGCAAGCAACTCGTAGAGATCGCTACGCAGTCAGAGCTGTGTGAGTCCATGAGCCAGTGAATCAATTAATGGCTCGTTTAGATGATTTATCCAGACAAGTCAATGCTTTGATACGGAGCAGGAGTGAGAACAAACTGGCTTTAAAGTTTTGGAAATGCGGTATTGAAGGGCACATACGAAAGAAATGCAGAATACACTTGGGCACGAAAAATAAGATAGAAGTTTTAACCAGACAACTCTATGCCTTGAGAGACAGTATTAGTGAAAAGAAACTAATTCTAAAGTGCTGCAACTGCGTTGTTGAAGGCCACATACGAAGGAACTGCAGAACATCCCAGAGCAGGGAAAATAAGACAGACGATTTAAATTGACAATTAAATGCCATGGGATGGAACAGGAGTGACAAGAAATCAACGTGCTGGAACTGCGGAGTTCAAGGCCACGTACGAAGGAACTGCAGAACTCCACAGGGCACGGAAATTAATACCATTTCCCAGCAACGACGGAGGAAACTAATTAATGACCATATAGAAGAACGGAGGTTGCCAGGTAATGAAAAACACGGTTTTAAAGCGCTCAAGATTTCTGTAGGGAGTGGCAACAGTAATGTACTATCCATCAATAGGCATATCGATGGGGTTCTTTGCAATATGATCATTGACACAGAAGCTAATGTTACTATCATTCGGAAAGATTTAGCTCAACAGTTTAAAGATAAACTGATTTGGACGCCATCCTGTGTTACACTCCCGACTGCGTCTGGTGATAAAATGGACATAAATGGGAAGCTAAACGTGAGCATCACGTTTGGAAGTGCCGCCTACCATCACACGGCATACGTGGCAGAGATTACAGATCCTTGCATACTCGAATTAGACATTTTAAGGAAATGCAATTTTACCTTGGTCTTCAAAAACAGCAGACTGCTTGCAGAATCAGAAGACATGATTGCCCATCATCAGAAGGGATACTCACCTTGAAACCCGACGCGTTGTCTGAAAGACCCTGCTCAGGAGGCTGCCGAAGGCATACTAGGGTCGAAGAGAATACCTAGACTACCGGCAATTCCCCATTTCAGATACTCTTTGGTCGTGACCTTCGTCTGCCTTGTGATCTCTTGTTTGGTCGCCCTTCGGATGCGCCTTCATCACCTGAGGAATACATCCAAGATCTCCAGGCCCGGTTTGAAGTGATGCACAATTTGGCACTTTAACGAGTCAACTGGGGGACGGAGAAGAGGAAGACCAGATACGACAGCAGAGCTACTGGACATTGATTCAACGAAGGAGACAAGGTGTGGGTGTGGAATTCGACTCAACGGAAAGAATTCTGTCCGAAACTACAGTCACCTTGTGAGTCCGTACATAGTCCTAAACAGGCTGAACGACGTCGTGGTTCGGATCCGTAGGTCATCAAACTCTAAATCTGAAGTCATTCATTACGACAGGTTAGCTCCTTACTATGGCCATAGTACGTAGTGTATGTAATTGTAAATAGTAATGTAAATAATATAAGACCATGATCCTTTTTGTAATTTAGTATATTTGATCTGTATTTGCTATTTGATAGTATTTGATTTGTATTTATTTGATAGTATTTGATTTGTATTTATTTGATAGTATTTGATTTGTATTTATTTGATAGTATTTGATTTGTATTTATTTGATAGTATTTGATTTGTATTTAGTGCTTGATTTGTTTTAGGTTACTTATTGCAAATATTATTTGTTTTGTTCATTATTGTACTGATGCCTTAGTTGTAAGTTTGGCTTCCTGTCCAGGAATTGTATTGCCCGGGACGTGTAGACCTTAGGAAGAGAGCAGTGTTACGGATTTGATATTTATTTAGCTCTTTTTAGTAGAATTGTAATTAAAATTGTTTTATTTTCCCGTGCAATGCAGCGCGTGACGAAATTTAACAGAAACCTACGCTGGATAAGTAAAAATACAAGAGCGCGTGCATTTAACATTTAATAAATAGATATTTCGTGATTGTTTTTTCTATCCAGAAAAGTCGAGAAATTACCAGAATGATCTCGTGCAGGATTAAAAAGCTCATAAAAGCGGGATTAAAACTTCTCAGCTCAGTAGTTGTTTTAAGCGAACTGTAGTTGTTTAGTTAGTGCTGTTATTGATTGTAGCGAATTCGCGGTGAGATAGGATTAGTTTTCTCTATCCTTTGAGTTTTGTTTATATTGTAGTAGTTCAAAATATAACAGCTGTAAGATATTGTGCTATTGTACGAATGTCTCAGAGGAAATATTTCAGCATTTTGTTTTATTTCTTGTGAAAAGAATAAATTTTACTAACTTTTTTTAATCGACTTGTGCATTCAATCTATTACGAACCCTTACGCACGCAACAATATTTTATGTAGTACATATGCATAAAAAATAGATAAGCTAAAATGTTGACTTTAATTTGGAATAACACCATTAAGTCTATTTTTTCATTTGGTCATTTCCCCTTTTCTGTATTAAAAGCAACAATTACTTATAATAAATATATGTAAACTGCGTCATTCAAAAATTATCATATGAGCCTCAAATAGGGTTAATGATTCAGAAATTTACATAACGCTTCAATCAGTAAAAATATTTAGTTTTGCACCTTAAAACCAAATTAGCCGTTAACAATAAACGTCGAACTAAACTATCATTTATGTTTCAATCTGCGCATTCATCTCTCACGTCTGTAGCTTGCAAACTTCCTGAGGCACATTTTTTTTTTTTTTTTTTTTTTCTACAAGTTTTTTTTTTTTTCCGACAAGTTACTTGTGGCTGTAGCAATTGCAAGTACGTGATATAAACACGTAAAGAGTTTGTTAAAGAACGCGCACGTGTCTTGCTCTAGCTTAACTACGTGTGTCAAGAAACTGTTTGCCAAAAATAAAATGCAAATGTGCGCTAGATATCATCTTTTCTTTTATGAATGGGCTTGCACCGTGTGTATCCACCCATCATTGACCGTCTATCCCGTCATTCCCGTCTTACCCATTAACCGTCTCATCAAGTCTACTCCGTCATCAGCTTCTAAGTCATCACACACAACACATTCACATACGCATTTATATGTATATGAAATAATTTGGATACTGAAGACATGAAGATGCATAAAGAAGTAGTCGCAGTTAAAGTGGCCGAATTAATAGTCCTTTGCTTTCGTTGACAGACTCTTTTGATGCATCACTGTTAAACGAACGCTAAACGTATCCGTTCTTGAATAAATTTTGCAATTTTTAAGATGTTGCGGTAACAAGAGAAGCAATCTAACTACAGAGAAAAGCGTAGAGCAGATGCCAGGCTTCCAGGAAGAAAGCTCAGGTCAAAGCTGGTCCCCACTGATTAATAATAAGTTTATGTTTCCAAATTTGAAATCAATATTACGTAAGTATCTCCGTCACATGTCTTACGCAAGAATCGTGTTACATGGATTTATTTTGAAATGCACAGTTTAAAGAGGTTTATTATAATCAATTACTATTTTTAGGATAGAAAGGAGAAATAACCAAATTGAAATAGGAGGAAAATAGAACAGCACACCAGCAATAAGATAAATACAGTTGAGAAGATCTGAGAGAAATTAAAAAGCGGACCCATATTTCATGTATTGTAGTTTATTACTAAACAACAAGACGCTCTGATTTAATTAATGTGACCAAAAAACGCTATACTTTTAGCTTATTATTAAAATTTTTAAAGGCTTTTAAGAAATAACACTAATTAGATTCTCTAAATAAATATTTCTAAAATCATTGCATTTGCATTTGCTTTTTATAGTAGCTATTTTAGGGAAGTTGCCGTGCAGTCGGCTAGACAGTTAAAGAATCAGCCAGGGGACGTAATGTGTCAGTTTTCCCCAAACAAAAACTCGCAGTGTCCTTAACCTCACTTGACTATCGACTACTGCTCTCGTGCCTCGCCACATGAGATAACAGACACTTTTGTGAAGACACTCGCCACAGGGGATAACAGACACCCCTTTCAGAATGTCGTCACTCCTGTCCACAGGGGACCCCTTATCTAGTTCGGTAATTGTAATTTTATTACAAAGGTAAACAAAATGTCTAGGTCCTTAGTATGAGCTGACAACACATCACCTCAATCGCTTGCTTTTAGATAGATGTTTTAGGTTTTAAGCCAAGTAGGGTGTTCAGTTTGCGCTCAACAGAAAGGGCGCATAAAATGAAGAGTCATTCTTTCAAAAAAGTGCATTAAAGTTTTTTTCGAAAGAACTGTGCTAGGCAGATTCTGCTATAAAGGGTAGATTTTCCGTGGAGGCTAGATGTCAAAAATTTAAATTAAATATACTGTGTTTCCGATGTCACTACCACAATAATAGACGCCAGAGTTTTCTTTTATCTGTGACATAATAACGTCTTCTTTTAGCAAGGTGTCCAATTTCTTGGCTAAGATATTCAAAAAAAGATACTATGAGGGGTTATTAGACTCATCATTTCCGCAACTGGTAACTTATTAAAAGATTGAAATATTTATATTACTTTCGCAAATATAAAAATGAATAGAAATTATTGCTTTAGACAGTTATTTGAATAAATTGATTTATTGGTCTTAAGTATTTTGTGCGCTTGAAATCAGGATACATGAAAGTAGAGTATAAGGTGTTTTTTTTTTTCTTTTTTTTAATTTTAACGTGCAGAAGGCCTATCGGAAAAAACTTTAGACAGATGCAAGCAAAAACAGAATTATATAGTTTCTTTTATCCTGAATACTATGTTTTATTATTTTCATTAATTTACAGACATTTCATTTTGCATTAATTTATTTAATTTTTAAGGTACATTACTTCAATTACATAGATTTTTGCTTTTTTTTTTATCAATAACTTAATTTTTTGTCAATATGCTTATATTTGCAGTTTGCTTAATTTTTGTTGTTGCTTATTCATTGTTTATTTATTACCATTATTATTATTTGCATTTTGGAGATGTTTAGAAATTCTCTTGGCTTTATTCTTTGCTTCCTTACTTCATTATATTTTATTTAATATCTAAAACTCGGTCGAAGTCAGAAACAGACAACAAAATCATTCTAATTGATAATTTTTCACAATAACGGTGGAAAATCGATCCTGGATATTGCCAAATTAGTAAATTTATCCCATTCTACGGATGCAGGGATGCTACGAATCACATACATTGCAGTATGTGATAGAAGAAAATCGGATAGAAAATAAAGTAAGAAGAGGTCGTCTGGCAAAGTTAACGTGATCAGAGATTTATATCTGGTTGTAAGGAAAGTTTACCGCCAAAAAAGTTCTTAAGTTGGGAAAAATAAAAATAAAAAATAACATTAAAAAGAAATCGGAAAGCTTTCAGATTTTACTACGCCCAAAGGGGCGTTTTTTTAACGTTTAGTTTAACCTTTATTTATTAAATATCATGTTCTTCGCACTTAAAGCATAAAATTCAGTTGAACAGCAATATCGCAAAATAATTTTAAAATGAGCGTATCTTTAGAATTTCCGATACACAGTCACGTGCGCTGGAGATAAAAATGTTTCTTCTTTTTTCATACAATGTTGCCATTGCTCGCTTTGAAATCGTTGAGTTTGTTAATCAAAAATTCGTTATTGTTTAACAAAATATGAAACAGATAATAAAACAAATTCCAATTCCAAATTTGGACTTCCAGATGCCCATATTCGGGTGGAAGCGTACGCTATTCAAAATTTGATGCTCTAGGTACCGTCGTTTAATCACAATGCAAGAAATATATATACCAGAGATGGCCAAACTTCAAGACGATGGGAGCCTCATGTTAGATTTTGTGAACGTTCGAGAGCCGCAAGTCGAAATTTATATCGTTTCAAAAAAATCAGGTTTTGAATATAAAAAAACTTTTAAAGAAAATTAATGTATATGTGATTAACATGATTACATATAAATATGAATAAATACATTTTATATCTACCGCTTTGTGTTCAGAAAATTTAAACGCCAAGAAAATAAAAATTTGTAACGCTTGTACTAAGCAACTGAGAGTTTTTTTCTTCAGGTTGAGAAAGCAAATATTTTCGTCCGATTTCCTTTATAGCTCTCCATTTATAATTATTGTTTTTTTTTTACCATAGTAGAAGTAAAAGGAATCGGGAGCATATTCATTAGTCTAACAATTACATAAACATTTTTATTTGAGTAAATTATAAATCATTATTTAAAAGAAAACTGAGGGGTTTTTTTAGTCCAAATGGGCCTTGTTCCTAAAGAACTATTGCTTCTGTTTTGAGATTTTGCGTCGAATCACTCTCAATGTCCGTTAAACTTTTCATATTGTTGCCACCAAATATTATCGCCCTGTATTATATTTGAAGAAACTAAATAATGAAGAATCTGCATAAGTGTATGTTTGTTTCTGGCATTGTGATAAAACAACGGTACCTAGAGCCATAAAATTTTGAATGACGTAATCCTACTGTGAATATGGGCATCTGGAAGCCCAAATTTGAAATTTGGAATTTGTTTTATTATCGATTTCATATTTTGTAAAACTTTAAAACGAATTTTTAATTAATAAGCTCAAGGATTTCAAAGCGAGCAATGGCAACATTGTACAGAAAATTCGCTGCACGTGAGACTGTGTATCGGAAATGCTAAAGATACGCTCAATTTAAAATTATTTTGCGATATTGCTCTTGAACTGAATTTTATGGTTTAAGTGCGAAGAACATGATATTTAATAAATAAAGGTAACACAAAATGTTAAAAAAACGCCCCTTTGGACGTAATTTAAAATCTGAAACCTTTCAGATTTCTTCTTCTTCTTCTTTTTTTTTTTTTAAATAATTCATGAGCAGTCTTTTAGAAAGTGTAAATTAAATGATACGCGTCAACGTGCACTGCGTAGAAACTGTTATTCGAGAAAAAAATAAGTATTAACCTGTTTAGGCTTTTGCTTAAAAATTAATTTTTATTCTCCACGCAATTGAAATAAGGACCAAAATACTGAGATCATACTGATTTTTGGATCCTTACCTAAGAAACTAGTAAACATTTTCCTTCAAAACTTTGGAATAACTACTTTTACTGATGCCCAGTATAAAAGAATTCACACACAAAAAAAAAATTATGATCACAATTTCAGTGGTAATTGAATAATCAGTATCTTTCATGACGGCCCTGACTGATACAGTATTTCGGCATGGCATCCAACGGAATCTGCCAGAACCTTTTAGTAATCTGTACAATGCGCATCATTGAAAATTCTCGAAAGTATTTCCCCAATTGTCCCGATAATTTTGAACAAAGTTCATGTGTATCAGTGAAAATACTTGAAACTATTTCTCGAACTGTCTTTATAATTTTGGACATAGATAACAAAATTCATGCTCATCATAGAAAATTTTCGAAACTATCTCTTGAATCGTTACGATAAGTTTGGACATACATAACCTATTGCTAATAAATCTAATAGTTCATGCAGGGCTATATAAACACTTCGTCGAGCACATATTCTATCTGTTTGCTAGCCGACCTCTTCAACTTAGCTGTTTAATTCTAAGCTGTTTTTCAAATACACGGCACATCAAAACTAATGTTACAGAAAGAAAACATACCTGTCACTACTATAATAAATTTATTTTATAAATACAGATATAATATGAACGCTTAACTCTTCATATTTCTATGGACATGCACAGATGTTCGATGTGGAAGCCTTTCGTAACACAGCAGACATCTGCACAATAGTTTAGTTCCAAAGCTCTTGCCAAATAAGTATACGGATCCATCATATTCTAAATCTTGGACTCATAAAAGCGCCTAGATGACTTACTTCTCATCTTGAATTTCTAAGTAAAATAACTCAGAAGAAAGTTTAAAATAAATTATTGTCAGCTGAATAGTTACATAAGCACAACTTTCCATTAGGTTACCTAACCTGTGTACAGAAAATAAATCTCAAATAGAGTTTGTAAGTAGAAGATATTTAAAAAGTAATACATCAGACTTTAAAAATAAATCTTTACGGCAGCAAAATTTCACAACTTTGTACAACTGCTTGATCCAACTTTTCGTGAATTTCTCGTTTGGCTACTAAGCTTTCATGAAGGACGTGTCAGACGTACACGACGATCGAAAATTAGAAGACGAAAAATATCAGCACATTAAAAGAAATGTAATGCTGACTTCAGAACCTTTGCAGCTGGAGAGCGGCAGTACTGAAGGGGTGAAAATTTTTAGATATGCCGGGCAGCAAAATGCCTTTAACTTACTGCGAGGTAGAAAGAAAGAACGTCATCATACAAGAAATCGAAAATTACAAGAAAATATCACAAGCTAAAAAGATTTCACCAATATCAATGTGCCGATTTTGACAGAAACTTTGGAGATGAGAGACGCTTCTGTTCTGTTGATCCCTCAATGCTTGACGCAACGTTATTGATATGAAAATTTGATGATTAAGGTGAAAGATCTCTATCTGGAATAACAATATTTGAGAAAATGGGAATTAAACATTTTGACTAAAATTAAAATCGTTGTCAAACCAGTGATTCTTCTCACGACTCCAAATATTTCAGTATCCACAACTATTGGTGAAATAAATTATGATCTCTGCCCCTGCCCAGGATTACCATGGAATTATTACGAAAGATAGAGTTTCATGTGCGAAAAGTGCTCATTAAGCATATTATTGTGAATGGTTGCGAAATATGAGAAGCAATTGCATAAAAATGCCTGACTTGCATAGGGATAGGAAATTAATTTTGAAGGAATTCGTCAGAAAATTGACATAACCAAGTAAGATGCTGAAAGTTCACTCCACCAAAAATCAAATCCTCGTAAAAATGCTTCCACAAATAAAAAGAGCTCTATATGGATTGCAAGACGACATGGGTTTCTTCAGCTGTTACTCACTCATATACTTCAAGGAGTGAATAAAGGTAGTAAACTACAACGAATAGAAATTCTTCCAGGTGAATCACAGCTGTTGTGAACAATGGGATAATATAGAAATGTAAGAAGATACTGCCTGAAGTAAAATTAACTTGAGAGAAAAAATATTAGGGAGAATAATTAAATAAAAATATTAGCATTGCGTTTTAGATTAACTTCGTATGTATTCCGATGACCATTACCCGTTCAAAAAGTAACATAACCGGAATGGTAATTATCAGGAATGGAATTATTTTATAATTTTACGTATTTGTTGCTCTGGCGATAAGCCAGCAGAGGACAGTTCGAAATCTATCAGAATTTTACATACATAATATCAGAAATTAAGTTCATACAACTGCTTGATCCGGCGATAAATGAAGAAACGTGGCGCCGCATGATTTTTTTCAAATTCCATATGTATTAAAAAAATTAAACTATATTCACTTAAACTCAGTCGCATTTCAGATGGCGTAGGATCGCAACTATTGGGTTGGCAACTAAGTAATTGCGGATTTCACTCATAGATGGCTTCAGTTGAATTTTTAGGTTTGCAGACGTAGTACAAATGTAAAACACATTTTGTTATTTGATAGTTGGCATTTCAGCTGTGAATCAGTAAAAAACGTTTTTTGATCGGTTGCGTAGTTTTCGTTTGGCGTTCGTTGAAAAATGGAAAATCAAAAGGAACATTTTCGTCATATTTTGCTACTTTATTTCCGCAAAGGGAAAAACGCTCATAAAAAACGCTCATAAAAAGTTATGTGCTGTTTATGGTGACGAAGCCTTAGAACGGCAGTGTCAAAATTGGTTTGCCAAATTTCGTTCTGGTGATTTTTCACTCAAAGATGAAAAACGCTCTGGTCGTCCACTTCAAGTTGATGACGACCTAATCAAAGCAACAATCGATTCGGATCGTCACAGTACAACACGTAAGATTTCAGAGAAGCTTCATGTATCACATACATGCATTGAAAATCACTTAAATCAGCTTGGCTATGTTCAAAAACTCGATACATGGGTTCCTCACGAACTGAAAGAAACGCATTTAACGCAACGCATTAACAGCTGCGATTTGCTAAAGAAACGTAATGAAAATGATCCATTTTTAAAACGACTGATAACTGGGGATGAAAAATGGGTTGTTTACAACAATATCAAGCGGAAAAGATAGTGGGGCAGGCCAGGTGAACCAACTCAAACAACATCAAAAGCTGATATTCATCAAGAGAAGGTTTTGTTATCAGTCTGGTGGATTACAAAGGAATTGTCTACTTTGAACTCTTACCACCCAACCGAACGATCAATTCTGATGTCTACATTGAACCACTAACGAAATTAAACAATGCAGTTGAAGAAAAGCGGCCCGAATTGACAAATCGAAAAGGTGTTGTATTCCATCATGACAATGCAAGGCCACGCACATATTTGGTCACTCCGCAAAAATTATTGGAGCTTGATTGGGATGTTTTGTCACATCCACCATATAGTTCTGATCTTGTACCATCTGATTATTTTTGGTTTCGATCTTTACAAAACTTCTTGAATGGTAAAAATTTCAATAATGTTGATGATGTCAAATCGTACCTGATTCAGTTTTCTACTAATAAAAACCAGAAGTTTTATGAACGTGGGTTTATGATGCTGCCTGAAAGATGGCAAAAGGTCATTGAACAAAATGGACAATATACTGGTGGGCAAAAATTAAGGACGAAGTCGAAAAATTAGCATATCAGCTGAACGAAGAGACAGAGCGGACAGAAAGACCAATCAGGAGATTAAGTAAGGTGATCTACGGTAGCACATGCGCACATATGCAGGTAGACGTAATGGGGGAGTGTCTGAGTAGTATAAAGCATGTTGTCGGTGTAAGATCAGTATTTCTGGCAAAGAGATTGCACGCCGTATAGCAGTTAAAATCACACCGAGTTGCTGCGTCAGAGAGAAATGGCGAATAATCAATCTGTTAGACGACATCTGGATGCTTTTACCCAAGGTCGAATCATTGGGAAGTTGGAGGAAGGCCGCAGTGTGACAAGTGTGGATACAGAGTTCGGAATTGCTCACAGCATCGTTTCACGACTTTAGAGACAATTTCAAACTACAGGAACAGCTATCCGGGGTTTAGTAGTGGTCGTCCACGAGGAACCACACCCGCAAATGACCGGTATATTGCCTAACAGGCCAGAAGAAACAGGCGGCAGACAGCGGGAGAAAACACTAGGCCCACGACACAGGCGACTGGACAACCGATATCGCGTTTTACCGTGGCCAGAAGACTGCACGGTGGTGGTCTGTTTGCATGACGCCCTGTACGGTGTGTACCTCTAACGCCTGCCTATCGGAGAATGCGTTCTCTGTGGTGCCGGGAACACCGGAATTGGAGAGACAATAAATGGGGACGAGTACTCTTTACAGATGAGAGCAGATTTAGTCTGAATTGCGATTCTAGACACATACACATCTGGATAGAGCGGGGAACAAGCAATAACCACTTCAACATCATCAAAAGGGACTGTTTTGGAGGTCGCGGAGTTCTCCTTTGAGCAGACATAATGCTTGGTAGCCGGACCGACCTTCATATCTCCCAAGGAGGTTCGTCACCTGGGACTGCTATTGTAACAAGGTTCTTCTTCCTTACATGCGTCTTTTCACAAGGGCTATGGGTCCTCCGTTCCTCTTCATGGACGACAACGCTCCACCTCATGGCACAGTTACTGTCGAAGAGCTGTTGGAGAATGAAGATATTGAACACATGGATTGGTCGGCAAGGTCTCTGGATCTAAATCCCGTCAAGCATGTACGGAACTTACTAGGGAGACCCGTGGCAGCACGTAACTTATAGCCAGTAACGATTCCGAAACTGCGGTTGGTGCTACAAGAGGAACGAGCAGCAGTGTCTCAACAGCTCGTTAACAACCACATATCCAGCATGCACAAATGATGTGAAACCTGCCTAGCAGTCAGGGGAGATCATATCCCCTATTAAAGACCGGATGTTTCTTGTTGGACACCCATCACAGGGATGTTTCGGCCTTCAGTCGCATATCGCTCCATGCTACGTTTTCAATAAAGCTTCTTTTTATCCCTCTGATTTCTCTTTTAGTAAGTGTTGCTTACATTACTCATGTCCTTGCGTATGGGGATCTTACGGTATTAAATGTGTTGATTTGGAAAGCTTTTGTACAAAGTTGTATTGAAAAAACCGTTTCGTCCTTAATTTTTGCACACCAGTGTACATTACAGAATAAAGTTATTTAGTTCCATGAAAAAATTGTCTTTGATTTTCTAAAAAAACCGCAATTACTTAGTTGCCAACCCAATAGCTCGAGAGCCGCAGTTAAGGAGTCGGAGAGCCGCAGTTTGGCCGTGTGTGATATACACATTTATGCGGATTCTTCATTATTTAATTTCTTTAAATATAATACAGGGCTGTAATATTTGGTGGCGACAGTTTGAAAAGTGAACCGACATTTAAAGTTTTCAACGCACAATACCAAAAAGAAATTAATAGCTCTTTTGGGATTTAACGGTCTTTGGACTAAAAACCTGAAAGCAGTACTTTTAGTGCCGGTAGTAATCACCACCGAAATCTACGTATGGTTTTCTGCCAATGTTTTGGTAGTTTTTCAAAGGCCCAGAAGCCGGTCAGAGCGTTCTGCTTCTCGAATGTCATAGCCCTTGTTTTTGAACTTTCGGTACCGAACCTTTCGAGTGTCATATGATACAGCTTTAGTACCTACAGCTACTACTACACATGATTTGGTGGCATTCTGTAGCTGGCGTTTTGCAACAGAACTGGAAGCAAATGATGGTTCTAATCTGCTAGAGTGGTAGTTCCATTTCAGACACCTTGTGATTAATGATACCGATATTTTTTGCGAATTTCACAACACAGTGTGTAGAGACATTAGGTATTTTTTTGGAACAAGAGAGATGAAAAATATGCAATTCCTTCGCCGGGAATCGAACCACGGACCTCTGAAATACCGGCTCAGTGTGCTGACCATTACACCACGAAGGCACGCTTAGAATGTGGGAGATATACCTTATATACTCCCCTTTTTAAAGGGCGACTAGGGTTTTAGGGGACCTAGTCGCCAAATCCTAGGTGTGGAGAGTCATCATCCACAACCCTTTTAGTTCGGGCGCCAGTGTTGAGAGTCATCATCCACAACCCTTTTAGTTCGGGCGCCAGTGTAGAGACATCAGGTATTTTTTTGGAACAAGAGAGATGAAAAATATGCAATTCCTTCGCCGGGAATCGAACCACGGACCTCTGAAATACCGGCTCAGTGTGCTGACCATTACACCACGAAGGCACGCTTAGAATGTGGGAGATATACCTTATAAGTGTGCTAAAGGAAGTCTCTTTCTTTCAAACGCCAAAAATTGTTTGACAAAATATGATTAAACGCGTCAACGCGAACTGTTTGCCCAGACGATATTTGCAGTGGCGGGAAACTTTCGTTAAAAACCCAATAGTTAGAAAATTTGTGATCCACGTTTGAGTGCCGTAAAGATTTCTACAGAGCTTACTGAAAACTTTTCTACTTCTTTTTCATCTGAAACTGCTGGACTGCTCAGATTAGAGGGATTACATGGGAGCTCTGCTAGGAGAAAATTTTTTGTATGCCCAAAAAATAGAAAGCTTAGACTTTTCTTTGCAAAATCAAAGTTAAATAAGCCCGAAGCGTGTTGTAATTATGTCTTATTTTCAGATGAAAGCAAATGTAATAGATTGGGTTCCGATGAGCATATAATTGTATGGAGAAGAAAAAAGAGAAACTTAATACCAAGACCTTGGTTGAAAATATAAAGCATGGCAGAGGAGGTGTCTTTGTGTGAGGGTGCATGTCAGCATCAGAATTAAATAATTTAGTATTTATTGATGGCATAGTGAACCATGCTCTTTATTCAAATATTTAAAAGATAATTTAAATTTACTACCCAAAATTTGGGTACAGGAAATAACTATTTTGTCTATATTTATCCACAAGTTCTGAAAACACCACCTCTGTTAACAGATTTAAAGGCAACACAACACATTTGGAGAGAAAGAGGTTATAGTGCGAAGACCCAACATTAAATCTAAAAACATTAATGATAAAAAAATGGAGAAACATTCATGCAGATATTACAAAAAAAAACTGGTGAACTCTATGTCCAGGCATTTGCAAGCTGTCATAAATGCTGCAGGATATCCTACAAAATACTAACTGACGGATATATTACAATATTTACCAATATGTTCAGAATTCTTTAAAGTGTGCAAGAATTTTTGCGAGGGCCGTTCTTTGTTATTATTGATTAAAAAAAAAGAGGAAAAACTTTTACTATGTTCATAAAACAGCTAATGTATTTTTCCTAAGAGAAATTTATAGAATTATTAAAAAACCTCATTCTCAAATATTAATTTTTTTTAATGAATAAGGCAATATTCCACTGAAACCCGTAAGTGTAAGGACACTTTTAGAAGCCACTTACGTAATCTTCCCTACTTTTACTACTACTACTTCCACACAATTTTTTAGCATAGGAAAGAGAAGAATAAATAAATAAAAGCGTCTTTAGCACTGAATTGAATATTGAATTATTTTCCAGAATTTTAATAAGGAAAAAAGTGTAAAAAGACATGTTTTGGAATTTTATCGATACAATGACGTATTTATTCCAATTACGAACAGACATTCACGTCCTAAACTTTTAATTCTGTTTTGCTTTGACTGTATACATCCGTTCTAACCATATTTCATTTTAAAATTAATCTAACATTTGATAAAAAAAATATATTATCGAGCAAACACAGTAAATAAGCTCTTAAGATCCTGATTCTACATAATTTTGATTTTTTGTTCAGATAACCGTTTTATAGAGCAAATATAAATTTATGCTCTTATAAATACGGTTCAGATGTGGTTGCATCAAATGAATCTACTGTAGTCATATCCCACTGTATATGAAAATATCTTATCTAATGTGATTTAAAAGTAATATTTTCACGTCAGATTATTCCATTTTGTTTGATCAGTTTAACGAATTCTGATAAAATGTTCCTTCATTTTAAAATAAATCGACAAGTACTTGAAATAAAGTAATATACACTACAGAACATGCTATCAAAACATACTTGTTAAGTTACTACTATTTAAAAGGGGGGAATGCAATTTTTTTTTTATTTTACAGTTCTCTAAAAGAAAATTTATTTTAATAGCTCTTCATCGTCCTGTTCACTTTCTCGATGTCTTATACTCATGTCTTTCTTTTTATACACTGACTACCAATAAGTATTTGGACACCTGTGATAGAAAAGAAAAACTAACTTTATTCAAAATCAATAGTTGGTAGAGCCTCCACGAGAGGTAATTACAGCGTGGACCCTCCGGGGCATACTTTCCACAAGTCTTTGGTATGACAGCTAGTGGTATTTTCTTCCACTCGGCTTGGAGAAGACACAGAAGTTCCTTCATCGATTTTGCACGGTTAGTGCACCCCTGAATTCGGCGATGCAACTCATCCCAGAGGTTCTCGATAGGGTTCAGGTCTGGACTCTGCGCAGGCCAGTCCATTCGATGAACTCCATTGGCACCATACCAAGCCTTGGTTAACGTCGAAACATGACAACTGGTATTGTCGTCCTGAAAGTAGCAGAGGTCCAACCAGTAAAACTGGCACAACGTAGGAAGCACATTGTCATCCAAAATAGTGCAGTAGGCATCGGAGTTGAGCTTACCATGAATGGGGACCAACGGTCCCAACCCATACCAGGAGAAACACCCTCAGACCATAATTCCACCTCCGCCGAACTTGACTGTTGGCACAATGCATTCTGACAGGAGACGTTCTTCAGGTAGACGCCAGACCCAGACCCTGCCATCAGAACTGTAAAGGGTGAACCTTGATTCGTCACTCCAAAGAACCCGTTTCCACTGATCTACGGTCCAATTTCGATGTGCTTTGCACCGCATTAACCGAGCAACGCGGTTGGACTTTGTGATCAAAGGCTTATGGGCAGCAGCACGACCATGAAACCCAAGCAGATGGGCTTCCTTACGGATGGTATTCATTGAAACAATACTCCCGGATGCCTGTTGAAACTCCTCGCCGATGAGGGCCATCGGTTGGGGGCGGTTCTTCCGAATTTCTCTTGACAGCACTCGTCGGTCTCTATCTCCCAGTTTCGTTGGTCTGCCGACTCGGGGCACATTCCGACAATCACCGCTCATCTTCCACTTCTTAATCACATAGGCCTCTGTCGATTTTGGGTACTTCAGATGGCCGGATATCTCTCTTAAAGATCGGCCACATTTGTGATACCCGAAAATTATATCTTTTTCGAAATCAGAGAGCTCCAAACTGCGAGGCATCTTGCATGCGACTAAAGCCGATGCCGTTTCCTACACGATATATACCGGCGGAGTCCGTGACGTACCTTAGGACCGCAGATATCGTCATTTGCATAGGTGTCCAAATACTTATTGGTAGTCAGTGTAAATATCTGATCTGTATGTGTGTTCGGATGGCGACGGCTCGAAGTAAGTGCTGCAAATTTCTTTTTTCTCCTTTCAATGATATCTTCATTCGAAGTACGGAAGCAGGAGTTCCAAACATATTCCGTTTTGATTTTTGTTAAGTGAGTCTTACAAATACCCTTCCTACAGCTGTGTTGCTTATTGGCAAACTTTAAAGATTAAACAAAGCAATCAATCAAACTCTTGAAAGCATCAGCGACTGGCGCTGGAAACATTTTACACCTGCTCTATGATCTTAGGATTGCAAAATGCCATTTTTAGTCGCACAGTTTTACAAAAGTAGCAAATTTAAGAAAAATCGTACTCTCTGTTAACACTGCTTACATCTATCACACACCCTGGAAAGCGATTTTACTTTTCGATGAATTCTAGTTAGTTATGTAAGATTTCGCCTACGAACTACCGTCGATGTCCAAGAGGCTGCTCTTCGAACATTATCCATTATTTATAAGAAGCAAGAGGCATTATTCGGAGAACAGCCTTGACGACAAACGAAGGAAAACAGCTTGCTGTGGTAACTCAGATTATATTTTTCATGCTTCCTCTACAAAGACGGTCATGATGCTTTTCCCTTGCGAGGGGATTTTTCCTAATAGCAGATCGGGGAGTGTGTATACAAAATAGAGTCGCCTTTGCTATTTACTTATTAACGCGGTATAGAGCAGCTCACCAGCGGCCGAGAGGTAAAGTCGCTGAGCACTGGTATTTCAGTCCAAGGTTCGAATCCCGCGAAGGGGCTGGCTGCACGGGAGTTTTCGTGGTTTTCCCTATGCGGAAAGTGTATACTAGCCAGTTTCCCATAGAAAGTCTTCCACAAAGGCATCCCTCCTCTTAGGCAGATAGCCCTCGATGCTTTGCCGTACTCACATAAACAAAACAAAGCAAAGAGTACTAAGTTAAAAAAATGGCATGTAATTGAATAAAATGTAATTCTAGATATAAGTATTGAAAATTTAAGAAAAAATACGTATCCTGAACCTGTAAATATTTATTTAATGCTTTACTTTCCGTTTTCATTTATTTTTTATGCTTCCCTATTTCTGTCGATGTCCAAAAATGGTTATTTTATGCCTTTATAACGTTTGTTTATGTGCATTGCAAGTAATCTATTAACATTTCCTTATGTGATTCCTAAATTAACGCTTCAAATACTACATACACATCAGGACGTTCATGACAGGAACAATCCTAATAAACTAAGCACATGAAGTTACAACTAAATATTAAACACTTTTTATCCTCATCTTCAGCGACTAATAAATACTTCAATTGTGATATCACAGTAACATGCTTTCCAAGAAATGTAAAATATGATGTTCATGAACAAGCTTTTGTTGAACAAACTTTTGTTAGATATTTTCCAGTTTCCTGCACTCTTACTCAATACCATGATATCTACCTTTGCTTTTAATCCTAGTATACGGTACACAAGGATTTGGAGACATTATGATGAGCAGTAAACACGATATTAATGATAAGCAGAAAACGAGTCATTTTAGATCCATCCTAGCAGTCCTTCTGGACTCATTGACCAAGTAATCACTCTACTTCAAGCGCCCACTGAGGCAAACAAAAGACAGCTGGAAAACAACATGCATTTAGCATGTTCAGCGGCGATTAGCGGAACCTGGAGTCATTTTGTTGTCCGCGACAATTTTCAAAATTGCTCCACGGACGCACCGTATCCTAGGATTTTACCCCATCCTTTGTTATGAAAGTTTTCATTATATAATTATGTACAGTAATCTGAATTGAAAGGGGCTTAAAATTTCCTTCAAATTAGGGAATTTTTTAAACAAGATATGTGTGGATCTTGGACCTTGATTTTGCTGCTGGCAGTCAACTACTGAAGAGTTATAACCAGTATATAAATATTATGCCAATGGCCACTAACACTATAAGTTTAAATTAAAGGTGTTTAACACCACGCACAGAGGCGAGATCAATAATTGAGTTATACTCATTAATTAATAATTTTTGTAGTTGATAAACAATTATATATAGCTATTGATGTGCATGCAGTGGCATGCGGTAGGTTTTCATGCATGCTGTGCAGAGAACAACAACAATAATAATAAAACCATATAAATGTACATTAAACACTTCTTTAACTTTTTATTATTCATTTGTACACAAAATCCATACGTCTATCAGTATTACTAACAAAATCATCAATTACATGATCATAAAACTCTGGTTTTGACTTAATAAGTGTAACATTTCTTTTTCTATTGTTATTAGAAATAAATTGCTTAATCTATCCTATCTCATTGTATTGCGTGCATAATTTTTTACTCTTTTCAATGCTGAAAATGATCTCTCTGCCGAAGCAGTTGAAAATAGAATTGTACAAATTAAATGTGCCAATTTATTTACTTCCTTTAGGACATCTGTCAAATCATTCAGCATTATATGCTGAATAAGTTTCGATAAATTTATTTCGTGGTATGACTCACTATGCTAAAGAACGCATAATTCATTGGTTAGCTCTACAAAATCGAAATCTTTTGCATAAGCATTCTTTAACGAATTAAGACATTCATCCGGAAATCTACTTTGATATTTCTAAAAAAAACTAAAATTCGATAGTTAAAAAAAAATTTGAGCGAATTTAATTTTTTAAAACAGACATCTAACTGACAATAAATAGTGTTCATTATTTCATAATATAAATTTTTAAAATGTTGGTCTTCGTCTACATTGAGTTTTGTAAATTTACACGATGTTTTTTTAAATTTAGGGGACACACTACAGAAATAGTCTCTTCATAAACTTCATCAAATGCAACAGAAGTTCGCATATTTTGAATTGCATCTTTTACTTCCTCTACTTTTTGACTAGAATATGCTATATCTAAGTTAGTTTTTTGTAAAATATCAAATAGAACATCAGTATCTTGCACAACATTACACAAAGCTTCCACTGAACGATCACCACTAACATCTTTAAAAAACAAAAATCTTTCCACTGATGCACCACAATTATTAACATATCGTAGCACAACCGATAATTGCGATTTGTGAGATATGTCAGATGTTTCACCCAGCATAATAGCAACGCATGGCGTTTCTTTTACCTCATTTCTAATTTCTGAAATTACAATATTTGTTATCGATGCAGTATTATGATTTTGTATTCTATTAGAGGTTTCAGAAAATACAGTTGCAGTTCTTAGATGGGTTGCTAAAAGGTCATCATATTTAGTAATTAAAGTTATTAATTCTATATAATTTCCTCGATTAAGGGAATTTATATACTCCTTGTGTCCACGAAATGCATTTTCTTGTTTTCCTAAGTAACAAACTACATCTATTAATCTCTTGAGAATATATCTGTTTCTTGTTACTTTTTCATTGTGTTGAACAATCGATGAAGCCTTTTGTTGATCAAACATTAAATCTATCCTGGCGGTATCAAATGTTTTTAATAGTATTACGGCATTTATGTGAGATTCTGTTTTTTCATGTTTCTTTGCGGCTTCGTGGAGGTGATTTAAATCACTGTAGCCTTGTTTTGTCCAATATCCTTTTCAATTACAACAAATTAATATAATATTATTAATATTCTTATCCTTTTCAATTACAACAAAAAGTAAACATGGCCAAGAATACAACTTATTCAATTCACAAGAACCGGTTAACCATTTAAATTTTTCATACATAGATTTTTGAAAATGTCGTACACACTGTTGTCCTTTAATCTTAATGTTTTGCGATAGAATAATATACGGCATCGGTCTACTTAATTTAACTGTTTCGTTTTTTGTAGTAACGTCTCGTCTCGAAAATTTATTTTCCAATAAATCTTTAGTTATTGAGACATCTAAGCTCTCCATTCTGAAATGATTTATTTATTATGAATATAAATTTAAAGAAGACAATAAATAAAATATTTACCTACGAGTAGTCGAGGTATAACTATAAAAACAGCTAAACTTATGAGAATTCTACTAGCACTGAAGCAAAAATCATGTCTTGTGTTGTATGGTGTCATATCGGCGGCGAAAAAGCAACGCTTCGGGCTTGCACGAAAAACTTATATTTTCAGCAAACGTCATCATCATCGTCATTTCAGCATACCTCATCATCAGCCTGATGACATCAGGATGCTCATTGGTGCCGACAAACCGAACGTCCATTCCACGTGCAGAGGATTTCACTGCACGCTGGCACAATAGAACGAGCTGTTTCTTGTTCGGTCAGTGGATTAAGTTATATATATTAATTGTTTTTAAGATTTGGAAATCATATATTCTGAGAAAAAACATCTTGACAATTTTTAAAAACAAAACCAGGGATATGGTTTTACAGATATAACTTATATACTGTCTGTAAGACACAATGAATGGTAAAATTTGGACTGTTCAGTTAAAATTCATTTCTTTTTTGTCTAACAAAACAAAATTGTTTTTCAAACTTGTTTCTTGAATTATTTCTATAAATATAATACATCACCGAAATTACTATACCACACTAAAACATTTCCCTTTATACTGATGAAATACTTCTTTTATATTTCCATAAAAACAAATCTTACAATATATAAATTCCTGAAATAAAATATATATCCTGAAACCGTCTGCAAAATCGTATGGCCAGTTAATCAGTTAAAAAAACAAAAGCGCTTCAGCTCGTAAGTCCCCGCTCTAATACAACGCTTAATAAACCGTACCTTCGGATGATTCTGAATGCTAAGTGCAGGAAAAACAGCTGCACTTGCCTCAGAGCTATAGTATGCTGTGCTTCTCCAGTAGCCCTTACATATAAAGCGTGATTTTCTATTAATGCGCCGTGCGTACACATCAAAACTTCCTATGTTGGTTTGCTTTTGAACGCGGTACATGGTGCAGCACCTAGTACCGCACGCACTGCGGGAATACAAGCAAGCAAATCAACATAATATTTGAATATATTATAAATAATATTTATATACACCATATAAAGATAGGTAGACATAGGTGCAGAAAATTATTGTCTCTCATAAATTTGCCAGGGTGTGCAGTGCACACCCTGCACATATGGACCGCACGCCACTGTGTGCATGCTATATGCATGGAGTCCAGAGATGAAGTTAGATCTAAGTAAGAGGGAGGGAGGCTGGGCAATGAGAGTCACATGACGTGTACAAGTAAAGTGATTGGTCTTTCAGTCAGATGAGGAGATTTGAGTAAAATAACTTTTTAAGTATTTGAAGGTGAGAAATATGTACAATAATAGTTTGTGGATGTCCTTTAGTTTCTTTAGTAATTTGGATGACAATGTTAAATATCAGAAATCATTAGATAACGTAAATAAATCTTGAAAATTTTTGGTTAAATAAAAAAATAAATAAAAAAAGCAAAGTCCTATCTTTGCAAGAGATAATAAGTACAAAGTCCTATCTTTGCAAGTAAAATATATACACACACAGTTTTGAGTAACACTAATGATGCGAAGTTTATGAGAAATAATGTGATACAATATATATACATTACCAACATAACGCATTATGGCGGATAGTTCGAGGTCTTTCAATGGTATATTCTTCAGTAGGATCATATTCTGTGAGGCTTCTAATATGGGGAGTTTTTCATTTTTTCAAAGAAATTATGAGCACTTATGAAAATTTGATCATGTAAAGGGTAAATATTGAGATCACTATGAATTTGAGCATTTCTAACATACCATGGTGCGTTTACTATGTTTATGAGGATTTTATTTTGTAAAACATTAATCTTTTTCCTTTCGGTTTTACTGGCAGTAGCCTAGGCAGGGACCGCATATAGGATGATTGGCCGAATGAGAGTGACATACAAAGTTCTCTTCGTACGAAGATTTAATTTTGACTTTCTGCCTATTAATGAGTAGATGCACATGAAAGCAGCATTTACCTTATTTAAGATACACTGGATATGGGTCTTGAAGTTAAGATCTTTATCGATGTGGACTCCTAAATATTTATAAGAATCAGCAACAGGAACTAGGGAATTATTAATGGTGATATTCCAGTAAACTGGATACTTTTTCTTGTAACGTCTAAAGAGAATTATGCAGCATTTAGATGAGTTGAGAGATATTTTCCAATCTTGGCAGTCTTTTGTATGATATTAACCTGAAGTTGTAACTTGTCCAGAGTATGCTGAGGACTTCTGGATACGCGTGCGATGCTTTAGGATTAATTAACATTAAACAAGGTGAAAATAAAACGGCAATATTAGCTGTTCAAATTTGTTTATGGTATTTAATGTTATCGCGCAACGGCTATTTTTGCCCCCAAATATTTCTTATTTCGTTTATTTTCGGTCTTTTTTAAAATTATTCCTCAGCTATAGCTCAATGAAATTTTTACATTTCTTAGCTTCATTTTTTTAAAAAAATTGTTTTATTTTAATACATTTTACTGATTCGGAGCTATCTTTAGTACACTGAATACCTAACCTATTTCTCTTAATTATAAATAAAAAAATTTGGCACTCATCCTCATGCTTCGATTTCATCATTTTCTAGATTATTCTGCGTCGTGAGTTCACTGTGTTGTTAGCTGTGTCAGAAATCAGATTATCGAAACGGTCGACCATTTTATTTCCTGAGCGTGTTTAACCTATTTCTGAGCGAAGTATGTAGTTTTGTTACAATAATTATTTCATTTACGTTTCTAATAAATATAGTTTTTAATATAATTGTAGTTCGTTTATTAATATTAACCTATAATTATATAACCTGAATTTTAGCGCTTACTAGTCGTTATTTAGGAAGTGTATAATTTTAGTTTCCATTTTCTTATATAAAAGTATAGCGTACAGTTGTGAAAAGTTAAATCCGATTTATCCACATGAAGTTGCATAAATATTCAGCAATTGCTTTTTATACGCTTTATTTAATCTTGCAAAGTGTATTTGTTATTGCGTCATGAAAGTTTGCTACAAAGTCTAATGGACTGTATATAACCTTATTATGCATTTAGTTAATTTGCGTATAACAATTAATTACTAGTTTTAAATTTGACTTAAAAATGTCCACTTTTAAGTTAGTAAAAGTTTACAATTGGGTGCCTCTTGTTTTTTGGCAATTCTGTTTTGATGCCAAGATCGGCGCCAATACGACACAATTTCAAGATGGCCGCTACACAAAACCAAAACAAGAAGTCAAAGAATTTCGCAAACTCCGTGTCCATGTACACATCGACCTATTTTCACTTAAAAAAACATCAGAGAATTGCACAAACTAGTCACTGCATGTTTTGACTTTGTCCATGTGCACATCGATTTATTTTTAATTAAATAAATCAAGAAGCTAAAACCTGTTAAAACTCTCATGGTAAACAGAAATGGGGTTTCATCGCCAAAACTGAAGAAAATTTTTCGCCAAAAAACAAGGAGCACCCAATTCTACACTAGAGCCAAATTTTTAATTAATACTGGGCCCAAATGCGGTTTACGGCACTGCTTGGCGGTGATTGTTTTTGAATGAGCAATAAACGCGCCAACATGGGTAACTCCGTATATCCGCGAAGATGGCTGACTGGGTATTTTGAAGCTACGGAAACATGTAGTTTTCGCGCATGCGTGTTTCCTATTTTATAGAGAACGGTTTTATTGGTAATGTGAGATGACGTAGCGGTTTATTCGAAATTCTGACGTGTTAATTTAAGTAGTTATGTCAGTTGTCGTTGTATTTTGTGTGTTGAGTGTTGGCTATTTTCGTTCCGTATATTTCGCGAAATACCAAGCCGCTATGGATTTAGCTGTGATGCTGAGAGAGGTGAGTGAATGTACATGTACATTTATTACTTTATTGGAAGTGCAAGTTGCTTAATTTTTATATTTTGTTGCCTTTTATTGAAATAATTTGTATCAGCTGAAGAACAGAACGCTGGTATCGTTTGCAATTTATTTTATTTTGTTGATTTGTGCACATTGCCTACATTGTGCAATTCGCTGATGTTTTTTTTAAGTTAAAACGGAACGCTGTGCACATGGCATTTTCTTGTAATTTATTTTCGTTAATTTAGCTTATTTTGTTCATTTGTGTACGTTGCGTATATTGTGCAATTCGCTGAAGTTTTTTTTAAGTGTAAAAGGAACGCTGTGCACATGGCATTTTCTTGTAATTTATTTAGTTATTCTAGCTTATTTTGTTTATTTGTGTGCATTGCCTACATTGTGCAATTCTCAGATTTTTTTTTAAGTTAAAACGGAACGGTGTGTACATGGTATCGTTTGTAATTTTAATGCCCTTTTAAAAAAAATTCCTTCTTTCTGGGATGCCATTTTGGTTACGTTTTCGCGGAGCGTGTTGGGAAGGTTATGTAACGCATAAAATGTGTAAGTATTACAACATAAAATGTAAATAATTAATTTAAAGGTAACTGACGAATATTTTAATGATCGTAATGTTCGTTTTGCATATTATTTTATTATATTTTTGTGGCAATAGTTTCCATACTAATTTATGGTTTAGAATTGTATGTTTTGTTTACAATAGGTTTTCGCGGAGCGTGTCGGGAAGGTTGCAATGAATTGCAAAGACGTTTCGCAGAAACGCGCCGAATTGACGATTTTCAAAAAATCGCCAAGCAGTGCCGTAAACCGCATTTTCACCTAATACTGTTTTAACAGTCATGTTCCTTTTCGTTTTGTTTTGCCATTTGGCCAGTGAGTCTTAACAATCTTTCGTGGTTTAGTGATAAAAAATACCTTTAAACAAAGATACTTACAGAAATATAAAAAGTAATATAAATCTTTGCACGTGGTCTGAGATAAAAAGTATTCACTTTCACTGTAGACATTTTGAATTTTTTGATATGAGAAAATCAACATGCAATCTGTAACTAGCAGGCAGATATGTTAATTTTTCTGTTACATTTGTGTGGAATATCTTAAATGCCGTGTTGAAATAAAATCTTGAGCCAGATAATCAATCAACGTAACTACTTTTGATGTTAATATAGGAAAATTGTATTTTTTTTATGTAGTAACTCAAACTGCAAAAATTGTGTGGTTTGTAACCAATATCATTACTGTTTTATTATACAATGATGACAGTTAGTATTAAACTTTATTTAAAATATTCTTCCCACCCACCCCTAAATTATTTGGCTGACAGAATTTCTGTGTTTTGATTGCCTGCATTACTGTGTAAAATCTGTGAAATAAGGCTATGGTTTTAATATTAGAGGCATAGCTAGGGTTTTTAGTTCCCTTTCTGTATGCTGAGATTGGAAAACATTTCATCTTAACATTTCGTAAAATCAGTTTGGTGCCACATTGATGCTGCAGACAGGGACAGATGTCCCCCCTTCCGCTACGTACGCTACTGAATATTATACAGACGGTTTGAGTATGTAGAAAATAAAATTTTGTCATTGAAAAGTGATGACTGTTCTTTTAAATTTATTACGTTGTGTTCAACTGTAAATATTTCTTAGTTCTTACGTTTGCCAACATCTGTATTTGATGACCAACCAATTTAACCTTATATTTTTCCTTTTACAGCTGTGACCTGTTTTAATCTTCTTAGCTACCAGCAATGGCAGCTGCATTATTAGTAATTCGAGCACCTTTTCTTGGTCATTCAAGAGAAGTGCTGTTGAAATCTAGTGTGCTTCTTGTGAGGACTCCAATGATAAATCAGTCTAAAGGACTTGCTAGCAATGCACGTTCTGCATTTCGTAGATCTAATGTCATTGCTAGAAGCCCAACACTGAAGGAAAGGCTTCTTGCTCCACAGAAGGGAACAGGTATTTTTTTCCAAAAAGGAAAAGTATTTTTTTTTTTTTTTTTTGTTGTTGTTATAAGCCTCACAACTAAAATTTGTATTTTTGAAACAATGCAAAATGATTTAATGTTTATATTGAAGTAATAAGATCCTCATTTGTTTATGTGAATAATTATGGATTAAAAATTTTGGTACTATTCTGTTAGAGCAGCATCAGTTAAAATATAGAAGAAAGCTATGCTACAACAATACACTAAGTATTGTGGCTCGAGAATTTAACGTTTGAAATATCATCACTTGTTTTTTTGCCATATTTTGCTCCCTTTTTTTTAGTGTGATGGTTTACACAATTTGGCAATTACCTAATGATGAATAGGCTGTCGTAAGATTCCTTTCTCAAAATCATACACTGAAGTTAAATTTTAATTCTGACAACTCAAAATCATCCAGTGAAGTTAAATTTTAACTCTGACAAATCTCCTGTATGGCATTCTTACGAACGTTCTTCCTGTGAAAAAGAAACAAGAAATTGACATCGATTGAATTTTGGTAACTTTAGTTAGAATACGACAATGTAACAATCGATTCGAATAGCTACTTTAAAGTCTTTTTACAAAAAAAAAAACAACTCTGGATGTGTTTTTAAGGGACAATAGTAATCAAAGGTTTATGCCAGGAAAGCAAAGAATGTTCTTTTGGTCGCTGTTCCTGATCGTTGTGCTAAAATATTGATGACTGCTATTCAGGAAAAAATCATCGTCAGCATTATATTTTCAGACTCCTGGAAAGGTTATAAGAAATGCTGGGTATGAACATTTTGCTGTGAATCAATTGTGTTTATAATTTTGTAGACCACAAAACTGCCATACCCAAACTATGGAGCAGTTGTAGAGCAGTATGTCAGCTGCTCATTGCTCGCAACCATTTAGTCATATTTGATTGAATTTATGTGGCATCGGTTATATTCAAAATCTGAACTTTTTTTTTCAATATTGAATGATATTTGTGATTTTGTGCCACCTGTTTAGATCGAGTTTCATTTCGTTTTATTTTTTATTTATGTGTAGAATATTGTAGATGAAAAAAATTTTTTTCTTTAGGAATTGAGAAATTTAGAAAAGTTTACTAGTTACGAAACTAATTTTCTTTTGAACTTTATTTCATAATTTTAACTTGCAACAACTGGTGGCAAAAAGAAAAGCGGCACATTTTTAACTGGCACGGCTCTAAAGGAATAGTACCGAAATTTTAAATTTTAACAAACTAGAGATAGTTTTAGTGATATTTTAAAATTTATGTAATCATATATTTTTCGAGTTGTTATTTAATTATTGCTTTTGAAATGACATGCCTTTGTTTAAGATGTTCTCTTGGAATGGATGACAGTTGTAAAGAATCATCCTACAGTATACTTTACATGGAAATGTATAAAAAATTGCTTAGTTTAGGAAGTAATTTTTGGAAGTGCTATTCAAATTATTCCAAATTTTTAATTGACAAGATGCATTAATAAACTTTAAAATTAATTTAAAAAATAGTAGAATATATTTTTCACGAGAAGTAACAAAATCTTTCACGGAAAGTGGGAAGCAGGCACTCAGTGAGCTCAAACTTTGACAAAATGTCAGTATCAGAATCACTAGAAATAACGCTGTATAACTCTTTAGAAAATTAATTGTCATTCTCATCCATATCCCTAATTAGCTTATTTTTCATGCGAGTATATCATTCCTCTGATAAATAAGGCTTTCTCGCCATAACTGAAGTCAAGGCTTTCCAAAATAAAAAAGTAAGTATGCAAAATATATCCAAAAGCAACACAAAGTGTAACAGAACCTTGCATAGAAACCCTAAAAGACCCTTGCTCGAATGAAAGAATTCGAAGGAATGTCTAAAATGAAAAATGTTTAAATCACATGGCGAGTTTAAGAGCTGAGCTCTGTTGGTTTACGTTACACTTCTCCTCCTTCAGTGCGACAGCTGAAGGATGCTATGTAGTGGTCTTTAAGAAATGGTTAGGTTAAATTGTACATATGCATCACCTATCGTCAATTCTCCGGTGATGCATGGGTGGGAAGTTTGGCTGTGAGAGATGTTTATAGGGAATGCATATATGGAGTTATACAGCATTATTGTTTGCTAAATGATGTGTATCTATTTTAATTTCTTTCATAAACATTGATTCAGATAATATTTAGATCATGTAAGAAAATATGGAAATGTTTTAAATAAGAAGGTAGTATACACCAAATGACATTCTCATGTCTAGATAAAGGCAATCATACTACTAAGAGTTAAGTCTGCATCTCCACATGGAATTAAATGACATTGATATAATACAGGGGTGGGGCAGAGCAGTTTGCTTATTTTGAAATTCAATAAAAGGAAAAGTAATGCTGATATAATACAGGGGTGGGGCAGAGCAGTTTGCTTATTTTGAAATTCAATAAAAGAAAAAGTAATGTGTATATATATTTAATTCTTTGAACAGCATCAAGTACATCATGTAAAGTTTATGTTCCTGCTGGAACCATGCATCTCCCACATTCATTTCATTGAGTTTTGGTAAGAAATCCTTAATCATGTGTACATAACGATCAGAAGTCATTGAAGCAGTCTATTCGTTTTCTTCAAAAAACCATGGTCCAATTAATTCCAACTCCCGATATTGAACACAAAACAGTTATACGTTCTAAACATAGGTGATGTTGATGAAGTTGTCTAAGGTTATGAGGACTCTTAATAGCCCATGTTATGCCTGTTTACTGATTCCGAAAGATGGAAGTATGCCTCATCACTGAAGAAAACAAGCGCGTCATCGGCATTGTAAGAAGCGTTTCATATGAATTTTCTCTAGCAATAAAATCAAGTGAATTAAGTACTTGCACTAAAAGCCAATTTGAAGAAATAAAATTTCAGTTCTTCATAAAGGATTCGTTTCACAGATAAAGCAGAAAACCTAACAGCAGCAACATGTTTCTGAGCAGAGCGCTTAGAAGATCACAAAACACAAAGCGTTACCATGTTTATGTTTTGTGGTGACCTTACTGTTTGTGAAAGCCCAGATTTCCTCTTCTTCACATCAGCACTTTCTCTTACCCACGAAACAGTCGATTGCTGACCAGGAACACGACCGCGGGGCTCACTATTGAAATGGACATGGAATGAATGTTACGTGGTGATGATTGAGCGACCGTTACAAAAGTATGCCTTGACAGCAAATGACCGCTCCTCCTTCGACCACTCCGTGATGCTAAATGAACCGAATGGGCTAAAATTTTACGGCCTGGTTTCTTGACTGTGCCTGTCTCGACCCCCGTCTTTTTCAGCAGCCGTCACTCTAGGGTGTCGAATTTAAATAAGCAAATGCAACATACCCATCAGTGTGCTGGAAAGAGTTGAATGAAACTTCTGAGTTCGATTAATGCAGTCTGTTGACAATAATGGACGCCATCTGCCTGATATCTTTAGAATAGTGTGAACATAAACTTTACATGCTGTACGTGATCTGTTCAAAGAATTAAATATATATATGCATTACTTTTTCTTTTATTGAATTTTAAAATAAGCAGACTGGTCTGCCCCACCCTGTATTATAACAAATATTTTACCTTATGTATACATGTTATGATGAAACACCGAAATCTGGAGAATGTCAACTTTCATTTAGTCGCTTGGTGTATGTCCGAAATAGTTTCCAAATACTCTTATTTCTGACTTAACCGGTAAATGTTGACATTCACCTGTAAGAATATTATATTTTCTTCTCAGTAATTCAGTCTTGAAAAAATGCACTTGAGACTTAAAATAAGAACTTAAAATGCATAGTATATTCAAAATTAGAAAGGAAAATAATAGAAGTTAAAAACTTAATTATACATTACGTTCTAAATGAGAAAAAAATAGTAATAAAAGACTTACTAAGTTATGTGATTCAAATCTTATTTATTGCAACAACTTAAACTATTATTACACTTGACTTGCACAAGAGGCCCTTGCTTTTAAAACTGCAGTTATTTGTGGAACACTTCCTTTTGCAATGACAGTGTGTATAGCATTGCTCACCGCTTCTTGAATTAGCTGCAGCTGCTTCTTTTAGCAACATTTCTTGAAAAAATATCTCGTCTGTGGAAGGTAACTTTTCTTTACAAATTATGAACTAGATACATGTGTAAAGCTGTTTAAGGGTACCATTTTTGTTTCCAAGTTTATAGAAGTCATAGTCTTCTATTCCAACAACAACCGCTAACACATTTCGGTTATCTCTACGACCACGGTCGATATCAGGGACTTGTATTCATACAGTATCACCAATTTGAGCAGGAGGAAATTGTTTTTGTGATGTTTGTAACATTTTTGTTGCTTGCAGTTGAAGATTTTTCTTTCACAGCCGTTCTTTTTATAGAAATTACCTTGTGTTTTTCAGTCAGAACTTGATGTGAAGACGTATTAGATTGCAAGTCCTCTTCAATATTTTTCTTTGGATATGGTTTTCGGTATGACCACCTCTCAAATTTTTGTATTAACAGTTTCTTCAAGCTATTCTTCGGTTTCAAAAGTATTGGCAGTTTCTTTGAGTTGTTCTTTGGTTTCGATATTCGCGATTTGTTCGCTAGACAAGAAAGACGATGCTATGCTTCTTTTTGCTTTAACGCCAAACATGGCTTCATAAGGACTTTGACATATTCCTTTGTGGTATGTAGTATTCTTGGCAAATTGAACAAAGGGTAAACCTTCTGTCTATTTATTTGTATCGTTATCGTTCATCCATGCAGTTAGCATATTCTGTATATCCTGATTGGCCCTTTCTATTGAGCCTTGTGTTTGACTATGATGAGGCTTTCCATGAACTGTCTTAACATCATTCCACATAGCACATATTTCGGATATGGCTTGATTACTGAATTCTGTACCATTATCTGATTGCAATATTGCTGGAGCAGCAAATGTTAAAAATATTGCAAGAACATTATATGCTACTTTTTCAGCTCTCTTAGTTTTCAAAGGTCATAGCTGGACAAACTTAAATGATCTTGATACACCCTTATGAGCTTATATTTGCCATCTCTGTTTAACTGCAAATCTATCAGATCAACTTGACATCTTGAGTTTAACTCGGAACAGATCATTGGTTTCACAACAGTACCTTTCTTAGGTGCACTGTGTTTCATTTGACACCGTTTGCATAAATTTAAATACAACATTATAACTTCATATGTAATATTTTTGTATTTAATTTGCAACTCTTTAAGCATATGTGTTCATCCTCCGTGGCCTATTCTGGTGTGAGTTTCATATAGTATACTGAACAATTCTTCATTGGTAACATGATACTGTATATTTGTTTCTCCTGGTTTTAATAGTACAATTAACTTCTCTTCATCATAATCGTCTGTAATCCAAAGGTATGTTGCACTTAGTTTTAGCAGAAACCACTTCAGAAAGTATTTTAGAGTACTTCTCTTGAGAAATAAAAAACAATTGTCTTCTCATTTACCTGCAATTAATGCATTTAACTTTCTAAGAAAAAGATAATGATTCACCGCAGTATCCATTCAGTATAAATTGGGGTATCGAAAAAAGAAATTATGAAAACGTTTGCTTACACCATCAAACCTTGCATAAAACTGACAAAGCTGACTCACTCCCACCAAAGCAAAGGATTTGGTGGGAAACAGTCAGTTGCCTCTTGTCTACTCTCTTTTCAACCTTCACCAGAGCATATCTATGATTATCGACATACACCGGTGAGGGTCTGAATGTACAAGAATGTAATGCAATATTCGATCTTTCACTGACGTATTTGGTGAATGCTGACATTCTCCAGTGAAAGTCGACGTTCTCCAATTTTGGGTCTTTCACGGTAGCATTGTATACTGCGTATTTCGAATATAAGATTTTATTTTCTGTGTCTTGAATTTCTTAGAGTTGATTCGGATGTTAAACCGAAAAATGTGTACCAAAATCAGATTAGTTTCTTTTCAACTTTGTGTTTTTAAATATTTTTATCGTGTCGAAACTTTAATGGTAAAAAAATTCAAGGTATTAGCAATCAGTCTGAAGTTTTCTCAATACAATTTATTTTAACAGATTTTGAGTGCAAAATATAATTTTATTAATGATCTTTAGCATAAGGTTGTAATAAGACTTAAATATTTTTTATATGTTTATATTTAGTGAATACTTAATACTTCTGTCATAGTACTAAATTAAAAAAAAAGTTCTTAAATAAATCTTATAATTAACTTATTTAAATGTTTCAATGAACTTTTTTTTAAATGTGCATAACTGATAGAATTTTTTTACAGCTTTCGATCTAGGCAGAGGTTTGTTGCTTGGAGCATCTGCATTTGGCATTGGAGCATTATGCTACTATGGAGCAGGATTTTCATCTGAGCCTGGAGCGATTGATAAATCCATGTAAGAAAGTTAATGTTAGTTATTTATCAGTTACTTAATCTTATTTAATTGTATATCAGTATTGTTTACAATATTTCTCTGTGGTATGGGAAAAATCTATAACATAGCAAACTGTTACATTTAAAAGTAGAAAGTGTTTGTCATAGTCTAGATTAACAGTAGAAGGTATAAACATGATACATTTGTATGCTGGTTCTTTTTTGGGGTGGATTAACTTACTTAGGTATATTTATGGAAAGGTTATATGTTTGAATAAACAGTTGTCTAGCAAGGGAGCTCTCAAAACTTTGGGTTGCTTAATTGGTTGATTTAAAATGAGCATCTCTCAGAAGGAAGAAGATTAGCATTCAGTGCATGATCCTTGGATAGACAACGCCTAATATTTTCATATGATTGCATGTTGAATTGAATAATTGGCTACCATATAAATCAGAATAATATATAATTTGAATGTATTTAGTTATTTTCTAATAACTCTAAATATATTCAAATTATGTATTATTCTGCTTTCATAGATTTGACAATAAGAATTAAAGTTCAAAGTTAGATGTAAGATGTCAGCAATTTTCTATTAGTATTTTGTATTTTATGTCCCATATGTGTATTGGTGTGTATTCTAGTCCATTAAAACGACTTTCTAAATCAGGAAGCCCATAGATTTAACTTCTGCTGCCTAGATAGCCTCTATAAATTATCAGAAGTGGGATTACCAAGTAAGAAGATATTAATTTATTACTTTCAATTAAAGCAGTAGATCTTGACATTCATGATAAACTGATGTCAGATCGCAAGATGAACAAAATTTGAAAGTAAAGAAAATTTTATACTATGCAGTATTTGAAGAAGTTGATCGTAACATTAAGAAGCAGTTACATAGTTGTAATGGATTTGTTTAATATAGAAAATTTTAAAGATGTCAGATAATGTTGATATTACAAAGAAGATGGGTGTAAATTATTCTGAAGTACTGTGAAGTTACTATGAAGCATAAAGATGTAGATTGTTCTGAAATCCGAAAACATAAAATAGTTTTGAAACATGAAGACTTCAGATTTCCTAGGTACTGAATATATCTTATTCGAGCTGAAATATGGAGGATAACGATAAGGGCGAAGCCGTTATGGTAAGATACTAGTGGTGATGAAGATAGACTAATATTAAGGTAGAGATTATATGAATGAGAATAATAATGAGATGGTGATTATATGAATGGTGATGATGAGATGGAGGTTATATGAATGTTAATGACGACATGGAGTTTGTATGAATCATAATGACTATGTATGGAAATTATATGAATGGTAATGATGTTGAGATATGGAGATTTGATGAATGATGATGATGAGATTGAGATTAAGTGAATGAAAATGATGATAATATTGTATGGATACTGGAGGCAGCAAAGCGAATAATTATGAAGAAGAAGCTGGCGAAGAGTTTCCTGTTGTGTGAAGTTGTTATCCAGTTTGTAGAAGCCGAATTGAAGGAGTCATCATTATGGCTGAATGTATGAACTGACAAAAAATTAAATAATTGCTTAGCATATAAATCAGAATGATATATAATTTGATTTCATTCACTTCCAATGATATACCACTGGACATCAGCTGGAAGAATGTTGTTAGCAAATTTGCTAAGATCATTTTAATAATAAATTATAATATCGTCAACTTGTATAACAATTTTTTGTTTAGTTGATAGTACTTATAAACTTGGATTTGAGGCATGATCCCAGCTGCAAAGTTGCCAACTCTCCCGATTTCCAACCGTTCTCCTGCCAACCTGATTTACAATATATTTCTCCGGACTTTCTCTTATTCCTAAAATTTCTCATGATTTTTATGTAGTTTGGCTTAATATTTTGTTATTTGCATCCCCAAAAAAGTGATTTATAGTGTCTGAAAGCACCTTATTGTTTTTCTCTAGACTGCATAGAAAAAACCAAAGTAATTTCATCAATGAGAAATTATGGCATGCTTCTGCTTTATGAGTGGGAGCATCTGTCCAAAAACGTCATGTTCCATTTCTCCAGTGAGCCTCGAGTGCCACTGCATGTCATCTGGTGCATATTAGCCAGTGAGCACGAAGCAAGATCAAGATTGTTATTTTGTTCATCTTGTCACTAACCTGTGTGAACGTACGTGCTTTTGAGAAATAGTTTAAGAAATTACGATATTTCATATTAGTTATGTCTGTGAAAAAGGTAAATTACTCATGTACTTTTTAAAAATCGTACACAGATGACCTTTTGTTCTAATATTTCCTCAAGGAAATGTAATGCATTTGCCATGTTGTACCGTTTGTCACTGTGATTTTTCGATTTCGCATGGTAGAAGGGTCTGTGTTCTCAAGCATGTTTTTATACAAAAACACAAGGGCAATATGAGTTCTGTTGAAAAAAATGAAAGGTTATTTTTTTTCTGTGGAAACGAAAGGACCAAAAAGTTATTAACGCAGAACATAGTGTTTGCATTTAAGAATTAGTAACTGAACTTTCAAATATTGATTAGTAATGATTTAAAGTTAATTCATGATTAAAAAATATATTTTCATCAGTTAAAAATCTAATATATTAAAAATAAATGTCCCAATTAAAAAAAAAAATCTCTTGATTTTTGAGTGTTAACAAAGTTGCAGCTGCTGCTGTAGAGTGTTAAGAATATCATATTTAAAAAAAAGAAAAAAAAATTATAGGTTGGAAGAATGTTGTTAAATGTGTGAAAGTTATGAATATATTACAGCTTATGTTGTTTAGCATGGAATAGCCCATATTTTATTTTTATAGGATGTGGCCAAATTATGTAAAAGACCGAATTAAAGCTACTTATGCGTATTTTGGAGGAAGTATTGCTATTACTGCTGCATCTGCTTTTGCTGTCAGTCAATCACCTAAGCTGATGAGCCTTATGATGAGAAATTCATGGCTTGTGAGTATAATATAAATTATCTGATAGAATGTATGTTAAAAGTATTTATAAAGATCTTCATTCATGGATTTAATGTGTTAACTGTCTTACACATTGTAGCAACATTTTTGTTTGGCTTTGTGATTTGCCATGTTCATTTGTGCAATTCTCTGATTTTTTCATAGACTGTTGTGTATATAGTGAGAATGACAGCATAGTACTAGGTTGTGCACAATGCCAAGTTTTAACAATTTTCTGAAGTTTTTATAAGAGATAGCTGTTTACATAGGGGATAACAATAAAAATATATACGTACAGAGGGCAGGGTCTCATGAATATGAAGGTGACATGAAACGTCCCAGCCATACTTGGGAAGTCTCTCTACATTCATCAAAATATGGGGCTGAGCATTATCACGATGAAAGACAGCACATCAGTGATTGGACAATCTGGAGTGCTTTGATTACTGCTTTTAAATCTGCCATTCATTAACAGTATTTTTCTGAATTTGCTGTTTGATTTAGTAGCAATAATTTATAATATATAGTTCCTTTGTAGTCTTACCATACACAAAGCATTGTTTTTTTAGTATACGCATTGCTTTTTTTTTAATATATGCGCTTTTTGTAGTTTGATGCAGCACTCCTTTCGATGTTATTATCCCTTTCAAGCCGACTGTCGTGTATATGTGTCAGCAAGAATCGCACTCATTTGCTGGTCAGCACACTGGTGTGCAAGAGTGTTTTCTCGTTCACCCCTGGCCATCATAGATTTGTGCCAGTGTCCTGGAACATACTATAACTTTTGACACAAGATGGCATTGTATGTCCATATGGTTTCAGATACATGTAGATTTGACCTACTCAAAATGAGAGTTGCATGGCTCACATACATGTGTTTTTGATTATGTAAACATAAGGAACGTTTCCAAATGGCATGCTTTATGATAGCTCTTAAGTTATCATAAAGCAGATTGTAACAATATTTAAATGCTACTTTAAACTTATATGATAGCTCTTTAGCTATCTTAGCTATCATATAAGTAGCATTGAAATATCGTTTTCCTTTATATGAAAATGTATAAAAAAATTGCTCACTTTGAGAAATAATTTTCAGAAGTGGTATTCAAATTATTCCAAAGTTTTAGTTGATAAAATAATTTATGTTAATAAATTTTTAAATTAATGAAAAAATACTAGAAAGTCTGTTTACAAAAAGTAAAATCTTTCACATGAATTGAAAAATAGACACTCCAGGAGCTGTCTCTGACAAAGTGTCCATATGAGAATCACTACAAATATCACTTTCTAACTCTAAGAAATGAATCATCACTGTCATTCATATCACTAATTGGCTCATTCATCTGATAAACACTTGCTCGCCATAATTGACTGAACTCATGTACTGTATATAACTAAACTGAGCCTGTTCTGAATTAAAAGCAATACAAAACATAATAGAACCTAATATTGTAACCCTAAAAGACTGTACATAGTAGGGGGAAAAATATAAAAAGGATTTGAAGGGATATAGAAATGCAAGCTTGCAGGCCGGCAAGTGAGTGCAATTCTTGCTGGCATGTGGATTTAGGTTTAATAGCAAAAAAACCCTCCGACCCTGGATAGACACTTGCAAAAAAGACTACAGGCTTCAGTGATAGTGCGTATTTGCGCTTCCCATCGCGAAGAGATTAAAGGATCATGCCTTATCCCATGATTTTTTTTTTCTTTTAATAGTGTAGAATATCTACTTCTCATCTGCAGCAATTACCCGTTTCAAAAAAAGACCTTTTTTTATTTTGTTTCCTTGAGCAATTTTCTCTATGTATGTATTCTGCTCTATTAAACTAAGAATTACCAATGCACATACAATAGCAACTTACATATCCAATCTTCTTCATTTGATCATGTGCTATACTTTTCAGAATGTTCATTCTATCTAATAGTGCTTGAACTGTGTAATGTGGATAACTTCTTTTAACAGGGTAATATTTACTGAGGATGGTCATCTAATGTGGCCATCATCTTTGAGGATGAAATTTTCATGCTTAAAACTTTACGAACATCTTTGAACTACACTGATGTGCAAAAATTAAGGACGAGACGGTTTTTTTAATATAACTTTGTACAAAAGCTTTCCAAATCAACACATTTAATACCGTAAGATCCCCAATACGTAAGGACATGAGTAATGTAAGCAACACTTACTAAAAGAGAAATCAGAGGGATAAAAAGAAGCTTTGTTGAAAAGGTACCATTGAGAGCAATGCGACAGTAACTGTGCGATGAGGTGGAGCGTTGACGTCCATGAAGAGGAACTGAGGACCCATAGCCCTTGTGAAAAGACGCATGTAAGAAAGAAGAACCTCGTTACAATAGCAGTCCCAGGTGACGAACCTCCTTGGGAGATATGAAGGTCGGTCCGGCTACCAAGCATTATGTCTGCTCAAAGGAGAACTCCGCGACCTCCAAAACAGTCCCTTTTGATGATGTTGAAGTGGTTATTGCTTGTTCCCCGCTCTATCCAGATGTGTATGTGTCTAGAATCGCAACTCAGACTAAATCTGCTCTCATCTGTAAAGAGCACTCGTCCTCATTCATTGTCTCTCCAATTCCGGTGTTCCTGGCACCACAGAGAACGCCTTCTCCGATGGGCAGGCGTTAGAGGTACACACCGTACAGGGCATCGTGCAAACAGACCACCACCGTGCAGTCTTCTGGCCACGGTAAAACGTGATATCGGTCGTCCAGTCGCCTGTGTCGTGTGTCTAGCGATTTCTCCCGCTGTCTGCCGCCTGTTTCTTCTGGCCTGTAAGGCAATATACCGGTCATCTGCGGGTGTGGTTCCTCGTTTACGACCACTACTAAACCCTCGGATAGCTGTTCCTGTAGTTTGAAATTGTCTCTAAAGTCGTGAAACGATGCTGTGAGCAATTCCGAACTCTGCAGCCACACTTGTCACACTGCAGCCTTCTTCCAACTTCCTAGTGATTCGACCTTGGGTAAAAGCATCCAGATGTCGTCTAACAGATTGATTATTCGCTATTTCTCGCTGAGACAGCAACTCGGTGTTATTTTAACTGCTATAGGGTGTGCAATCTCTTTGCCAGAAATGCTGATCTTACACCGACAACAAGCTTTATACTACTCAGACACCCCCCCATTACGTCTACCTGCATATCTGCGCATGTGCTACCATACATCACCTTACTTAATCTCCTGATTGGTCTTTCTGTCCGCTCTGCCTCTTCGTTCAGCTGATATGCTAATTTTTCGACTTCGTCCTTAATTTTTGCACACCAGTGTATGTCATTAGAGTCTACATACAGCACAGATTTTACGAGTAGGGGTCCTATTTATCAGATTTTTTTTTTCTCTTTTTTAAAAGAAATAATATGACAAACCCCATTGGGTTCTTTGTTCTTAGCACTACATTGAATAAGAATTCTGCCACAACACATGCTAGAATTACACAGTGCAAGCAAAAAAGACTGCATTTAAACAACTTTGATCAAAGTCTCTCCTTATAACAGTGGCTACAAAATAATTAGAAGAAAGTTTGTTTTTTTTAAAAAATAAGTAGATATTTTTGTTAAAAGTATAACACAGGAACAGTAGTTAAAAGATATAATTTTATTTGCATAAGATTGCATGCTGGAGATTAAATTTTGCTGTATGGCTTGTCATAACTGCCAATTGTCCTTGTTCCACCCGGAGACTCCTGGTTTTTCACCACACCTCCCGATCTCCTGGTAGATTACCAAATCTCCCAGTTTTTAATTTTTCGCCTTTTATTTAGGAAGAGTGTTTTTCAGCAATAAATGAAATCTGTTGAATGAGTGAAACTTAAAATGTACAAATTCTGTTCCTCCACCCGTGGTGCTTTTCAGAATGATTTTCTTAAATGTTATTGCATCTGACCTGTATTTTTTATTACATTTATTAACTTTTTTCTTATTAAATTTCACTTTATGTAAGTTGTCTTAATCTACAGCAAGCATTTGTTGATTTTTATATGAAGATTCAACGAATGTTAATCGGTTAGTATTTATATTTATTTTACTTCTCATATGTTACATTTATTACTAAGTTTATCCAGATAAATATTTTGTGCAGTAATTACTAATTTAATTTCCATCGTATTTAATAGTACTTAAATAAGATCGCTTTTCTTCCATATTTGGGATTTCTTACACTTCCATATTTGGAAGTGTAAGAAAATTACAAAATAAAATTAGCCAAAGACCATAAAATTTAAAATAGCTAATTAAATACTAATATATTTTTCATCAAAATTGTATTACAACTAGTTCAGTAACCTAAATCATGTATTATAAAGTGAATTTGAGTCTTTGGAGCTTCTGTGAAGGGCATTGCCACACAAGCAGGTTTTTCAGATTTCAAGGTTGGCAGCTGTGGCATAGAATTTAGTTGTGTACATGATTATTTTTTTCCAGCATTATTTAAACATAGTTTATTTAAATTTTGATTTTAGGCAATTGGAGCTACTTTTGCAGCTATGATTGGTAGTGGCATGGTTGTTCGATCTATACCATATTCAGAAGGCTTAGGAGGGAAACAGCTTGCTTGGATGGTTCATAGTGGTATTATGGGAGCTGTTGTTGCTCCTTTGTGCCTGCTTGGTGGGCCTATTTTAATGCGAGCTGCTTGGTACACTGCAGGAATTGTTGGTGGTGAGTATATTCATTTGATAGTTTTTATGTATATTGAGCATTAAAAATATTCCAGCATTTAAGATACGTGATGAAAATATATTTGGAAAGAAATATTCAGTCTAACTGAAGTATTACTCTTAATTCAGTAATACTTCAGTTCTTATTGAATATTTCTCTCAAGTATTTCAGTATAACTGAAGTGATAAACTAGGATCTCGCTGAACTTCTCTCAATATCATAGACATGTATTATATTTATTTCATAAAGATTTGTTTCATACAGCATAGATACTTGTCATATTAGCTTCTATTAAATATTTTTTGCATTTATATCAATAAAATTCATTTATATCAATAAAAACATTCATATCAATAAAATACTTGAATTATGAAATTCTTTTAAGTTAATGAATGATATGGTTTGAATTTAAATTTCTCTTATCTGCCTTTCCTATATATTTCTGAATTATTGTTTATTATAAGTCAGGTGGAAGATATTTTTCAGTATGAAATTCATCAAATGATTGCCAAACTGAAAGCATACTAGTTGTTGAAGCTCGCTTTTCCTCATTTAATTATTGCATACTTTTAATATTCATTTTCTTTTAAATTGATTTTGGATCAATTATTTTTTATCTTTCGTTATGTTTTTTAGGGTTATCAGCTGTTGCAGTTTGTGCTCCAAGTGAACGATTTTTGTACATGGGAGGCCCATTAGCCTGTGGGTTAGGCGTTGTATTTGCATCATCTTTAGGTAAGCATTTTAGTGCCTCCTTTTTTTATTAAAACTATTAAAGAACGTTAGATTATGCTGTTCTTTATTGTTAAATTATGTGTTCTGTGTATTAAATTATGAAACACAAGTGAAATTTTTTGTTAAATTTAAATCTGTGAGGTCTGATAATTTTAACAAGAATTTCTTAATGCAAAAATAAATGTCTGTGTGATCAATAAATTTATTTAAACACTAGATTTTTTTTTTGTTTGAGCTAATTTAGGTGGGTAGGGTTGTATGGGAGTAAAATATATAAAACAAAATTGTACTGTATTATCTGAATTCTTAACCTGTGAGTCTCTCAAGGGTTGCTTATTACAATAATAATAGAAGCAATTTTATACAGGTATGTAAATTTTCATAAAAGTTATTGAAACCAATCAATTGAACTTTTAGGTTCAATGTTTTTCCCACCTACAACTGCTTTGGGTGCTGGACTGTATAGTATCAGCATGTATGGCGGCCTTGTCCTCTTTGGAGCTTTCTTATTATATGACACTCAGAGAATAGTTCGCATGGCTGAAACATATCCAGTATATGCTATTAAACCATATGACCCTATAAATGCGTAAGTATTGGTATTTTGTTCATCCATATTAGTGTATAGTTTTGATATTTATAGCTTTAAATTACTTTAAATCCATTAAGATAATTAATAAATAATGTGTGGATGCTGTTCAATAATGACTGGTAAAAGTAGGGGGAAAATATGTATTTAGTGTGTTCACATTCAGTGTTCTTTCTTTTTGGGGAGAGGTGACATTCCTGGAACCGCTCCGTAGCTTAACAAGTCTTTCAAAGATTGCTTAATGATATTTCAAAAACAGCCTGCACTACTAAGTTGGATCACAAAGCATTTTTACTTTTATCCATAGGTGTGATAAGGGAAAAGCTCATATAAAGCTATATTCAGACTTCCAGTCAGTGTTCTTTGGAAACTTAATGCTGCTTCAGAAATTGCTAATGGTTATTATTTTTTAATAATTATGTGTAGTTTTGATTAGATTAATTTTCATCTAGGGATTTGAGACCGTTACATGGGTTCCACAAATGTGAAAGAGCGTTGATTGTGTAGTTAGCTGTTTGTGCCTTTTCGTGCAAGTAATTAATTTTGCACAGTATTTGAACTACGTGATTTTATATGATCTAGAAGCTTCATTTGATTCTTCCATTTTTAGAATAGAATTCATTCATAATTTGTTAGTGTGATCTGTTTATTTGAGTAACCAAGGTATTTGGCATTTGCTTTTAAATAGTTTGATATTCATTTAAAAGTTTTTTTCAAATGTTGATTAAAACATGAAAAGGTAGCTATTTTTTTAAGTTCAAATTGAATAGTGGTATTCATTAGCATTGAACATATCTCATATTAAGCTATGCTTAAAGATGAAAAATAAGTATTGTTACAGGGCACAATATTGAGTAATACAACAGGGTGATTTTGTTCATGCCAGCCACTTCTTTCACTAGGGGACTCATAACATTAATCCCTTGCATATATTTTTCTTGGAAAATAGTACCATAGTTTAGCTAGCAGTTGTTACTTAAGAATATTTCTTATTCTTAATTAAAAACTGTTCTTTTATTCGTTACATTTATGTTTTGGTGGCTATTTTTATTCTTAATTTTCTTTTTGAGTCTCAGATAACATTAAACATAAATTAATTCAAGAGAAATAAAAAATTAAAATTGAACTCTTTAGGCCATATTAAGCAAAATTACCCACAAGTATCTTAACATTTTTTACTTGCTTAAAATAATTTCATATGAAATATTTATTTTTTGTTTGTCTTCTTAATTCTTATGTGTTATTATGTCATATTATTTGTTCTTTCGATTTTATGATATTGCAAGCAGAGGAATCATTTTACAGTTAGTTGCACAAAATGGACAACTCTGCTGAAAATCAAAAAGTCTAAAACTATAGTTTTCCAATATTTGAAGCAAAGAGTGGATTGAAATAATTTTACAGTCCAGAAGGAAAACAAAAATCGTTATGAAAGCATGTTCTAAAATCACTTCTACTATCCTGTAAAGGAAGGGGGAGAAAGACACTTGTGAATGGTATTCATAATTTAATATTAATCTTTCAGATGTATGTGCAATGCTTATTTTATACATGAGAAAAAATTGCAAAAATTAAACCAATTTATAAATAACCGGTGACATCTTTTTAAAACGTTCTTCTGCTATATATCAAATGTAATACAGCAGAGATAAAGATATTGAATATTATCTTCTAAAGTCATGTTGATGCAAGTTTATCATATATCATTATATGGTTTGTGACAAGTCCTAACTGATTTGTTTTTCAATAGTTATATTTTATGAACATATGTCATTAGTGTATTTAATTAAAGATGTTTCTTTTTGCTAATGTTCTGTACCTTTAGTTATAACAAAATCATGTGAGCAGTGATTAGGTAAATTTTTTTGTGTCTTATAAGAACATTCGTAATTTGTAGCATCCCCCCCCCTGCATGATAGAAAATTATAGCTAAGTAACATCTGTAGAGTGTTATATTTTACTGTAGTATTAAAAATTAGTAACTCTGAAAATGTTGCTTTTTTGCCCTTAGGTCAATTTCTATATATCTGGACACATTGAACATTTTTATACGTATTGCAATGCTTTTAGCTGGTGGTGGATCAAGAAGGAAGTGATAATTATGCAAACCAAACATTATTTGTAAATATTTTGAGAGACTTTTGTAAATTTGTAGATATTAAGGTGATGGAGCGTAAAGGCACAACGCTACCTCAGATATGGAGCGTTAAGGCATAACGCTACTTTGTATGACTTTGGAAAAGCACAACGTTACCTCATGAGTTAACATTGTGAATTTTATTGATTCTGCCATTAGTACATATATTTATTATCCTAATGACAATTCTAAAGCTTTCATTTTCAGATCAGATTTATAGAATAAATTATTTAAAGTTTAATATTAATAAAACAGCTACTTTAAAAATAGTATAATTAATGATCTTTTCTTCAGAAAAGTAAGAGTTGTATATAAAACTTGATTTTAAAAGTGTAAAAATTGTAAAGTTTGTTTCTTTAGTGAAATTTGAATAAAATTACTTGTTAACTCTTATTGTTTCTTGTTATTATTTTGATGTATCTAGTAATGAATATCAAATAGCATTCATTTATCTGATTTTGTTTTTAATGTGTGTTTGTAGAAGTATAATTACATAATTGCAAGAATTCAATGACTTGAGTATTGAATTTTATAAAATTAACACTAGAAACTAATGAAAACTTTAAACTATATTTAAGAGATTAAAAGAATTTCTATTAAAAAGATAAAATAGTAGAATAACTAATGTCGTCTTTAATGTGAGCTTTTTCTATGCTTTGTTACATAAATTTGGCATAGCAAAAAGTGGTATGAAAGTCTTATTAGTACTACAACGTTGTTTATTCATAAACACCAGAAATGAAACTTTTCTTCCCCTCCTGTACTTGGGATTCTGGACTATTAAGTCTGTGGTGGCAGTTTTTGAAAATTAATTTAATTTTAGAAAATTCTGGTAAAATTTTTGTTTTGTTATGAATTATGTCTTTAGCCTTTAATTGTGTAACCTGGGAAATGGTAAATGACATAATTACTGGTGAAAATTATAAAATACTTGGTATTTTAAAATATCAAGTATTTTATAATTTTTTTAAAATAATTTTCCTAATTTAAGAAATGAATCAAATAAGAGAGAATTCAGATTTTGATAATTGCTAAAAATATATTAATTTTTATATGCAAACTCTTAACGTTCTCGTGTAATTTGCAAAATTTAATAAATAAATGAAAAAATTATCATAATTATGACTATAATAATTTTACTCATTCTAAATTTAATTTCTTTAAATAAGATTATTAACTGTAGCATTTCAGTTTAAACTTTTCAGTTTTGTCACCACTTTTTCTGTTATTTTTCTCACATTTTTTAAAGAAGTCTAAAAAAATTGCATTAGGACATTTAATAAGCATATCTTAGTAATAGATATGCTGTCTGCTGAATTAAAAACTGAGTGTAGCATTTATTCATGGTGCAAAAATAAAAGTTATGCACTCATGAGTGTAATCACATACTTGCAAAGAATATTTCTGCTTTCAATTGTTGAATTCACATGTATGATCTGAAATCTCTAGAGCAGGGATTGGTATCCTTTTTTACTAAGAGGGCATATTTCAGTGGTGCAGGAGTTTGGTAGGTTGTTTGGGGCAGTAGTAGTAAAAAATAAATGTATATCAAAATAGAGCTAACTTTTGTAGATTGTAAGAATTGCAATGTTTTAACAATTTGTTTTGCTATTGGAAAAATGTTGCTAGCTGAATAAGAAAACTGCAAGTTGTTGTGCAGCAAAATAAGTTGTCAGAACAATCAACTGAAATGATTTTCCTTCAAAAGCAGTGCTGTCCAAATCTTTTCGTTATCTGTTAATTTGAAGAGAAGAATCCACATTCTGCATATAGCTTGATGAATGACAAATTTATGTATGAACAGGAGGTTATGTATGCCCTGGTTGAAGAGTATATGAAGATAATGGGGGCAGAATCAAATGCTTCTAGCAGTCGAAAGTTAATTCTTAGTCATGTTATATAGATGTCGCCAAGATTCAGTTTTTGTCAAAAGTTTAAATGTTCAATTCATAGAATAGTTAAAATGATGAAGGTAAAATAATTTACTGAAATTATTCAATATAATTATGAGTGTTTGTCTAAATATCTTAAAATTTAGATATTCAAATGAAGGGCACTTTCAAATTGCTTCACGATGTGGTGCCGATCTCTTCTCTGGAGGGAAAAAAACCATTCTGCATATCAAAGTGGCACAATTCCCTTAAAAAATTATATTAAGATAGCAGTTGATGTAATCAGTGTCTTGTGGACATAAAGTGTAAAATAAGATGGTAGCATGAACTATCTGTTATGCTGCCATATTAAATTGCACTATGTGCTGAGAATTAATGGAAATTCATTTAAACTGACTGGCAGTAGGCAGTTGGAAACAAGTTACAGTACACCTTGTTTCATACTATTGGCCATCAAAGAGTATGGTAGAATCTTCATGAAAAATAGATCTAGCTTGTTTTGTGTATGCAACTTAAGAGTCTGGTGCAGATATGAACTGAAACATTTTTGCTGGTAGGTAGGGAACAGGTGCACTGGTATATTGCTGTTTGGGCATATAAAGTTCAAAGATTTAATCAGTGCTTTTAGTGGATAAAGATAATAGCAATGATATGTTTCTATCATAAGAAGATGGATAAATGATATATATAATTCTCATTATACAAAAACTATTCAGATATTGTTACTGGAGTTTCACAGTGACTTTTTATCATTTCATTTGACTGCTTTTAGAATGCAAACTGTTTAGAGAGGATAATAAAAAAATTTTCTTTATCTAAAACAGTAAACCATTTGCATCCAAACTGAACGATTTAAAGACAAATCTCTTCTACAGTTCTTTAATGCATATGTACTGCAATGCAGGAGGCCTGAAACATCATTGTAAAAGACTCCTAATGCAGTGACTGTTATATGCATTTGATCCCTGATTGTATCTTTTAGTTTATAATTATTAGGTATTTTGAAGGACGTAGTCTGAAAGATTACCTAATTTGATTTCTTTCTTGAATTTACTATAGGTTTGTAGTCAAATGAGATAGCTTGAGGGTTAATTAATTTGATTTAGGAAATAGGAGCTTGAGCAAAATGCTGTAATAAGAACTATTATTATTTTATACAGTTATCACCCTCACTTACTTGATTACATGAGTTGTTTAATTACAGCAGAAAATCAGATAAAAGTATATGCTTCTGAAAGAATAAAAAAGATTAAAGTGATATGTGTAATAAAAACTGAGTAGTGTTATTTCCTTTATCCAAATATTTATTTAAAATTTGTACATATAAAACTTAAATTTTGTATCAAACTTCTGTTCCTGATTCTGAAGATTGTGTAAGACTGATCTCATTTTTTGATGAATATACTTTCACTCTGCATATTTGCTTCTGTTTTACTTTTTGTTTGCATTGAACTTGATAAAGCATATTACTTGGCAGTTGACTGGATGGTGGTGTCTCGAAAATTCCAGTCCATGTATACAGTGCATCTGAAGCTTTAGAAAATTTAAATAGGTCTGTATAACTTGATTTGGACTTGATGATGATGAGGCCAACAATAATAAGCAACGCAGATATCATATACAAAATGTGATGAGTTCCAAATGTGGCTTGTGAATTTTTCATTTCTTCAGATGTCATTGCTGTCTCAGAAATCAAAGCTTGTAAGGAAATCATCTTCATGTTAGTTCCATTTTGTTCTTCCTCCATAGAAAATGTTATCGGTTCTAATGAACGTTGTCGACGGAAACCATAGATAGGTTTAATGCTGTAGATAACTTGTAAGAACCATTGCTGACTAGAACTAATCTGAAAATCAATATTTTCCACATTTAATTAAACTGAGCATTATTGGATCCTAATTTTTTCATTCAAAATGTTAATAGTACTCAATATTAGTGGAACATTCAGATAGAATGTATTAAAAACACATGTAAAATACACTCGGTAAACCACTAGTAAGCAGGGGAAGAGGGATGTACAATATGTTGTTAAAAGACATCTGAAACAGAAAATTAGTTGAACAAATCACAATTTATACCAGAAGTATGGAAATAATAAAAATTGCTTTTTCATTGGGTAAGTAATTTATAAAAGGCTAATGCAACATTAATTTTAAGTAATTAGTATTTTCTAAGCATCATCTTTTCCCTTTGAGAGATAAAGTTCATGCATTTTGTCTTTCCAATTAAATAAACAAACCTTGTTTCTTCTTAACTGGACTTGGTAATTGATTTCACTTTAGCTGGCAAGAGTGATTGTGATCTGGATACAGCCAGAATTTTGATTTGAGATCCAGATTACATGTACTTAGCATTATGTACTGTCTTATCACATGTGAACATGCAATCTACATAGACAGTTATCTTGAAAATTAATGTCTGTTATTAACTTTTATTTGCGAAAGCGTCATACATAGATCATGTTGATTATATACAAAAAAACTTTTTGTGTTGTGAAACTGCTACTTTCATTGCTGTAATGAAATCAGTAGATAATTTGCCAGATGTTATTTGAGAATATAAAAACATTTCTATTGCACAAAAGAAGCCAGACACTTCAAATAAGTAGGCACTTATATACAGAAACAGGAAGGGGGCGGGAAACATTGTAAATTTTTGGGCTTGGACTAAAAGAACGGGAAACAGAAACATTGAGTATTGACAGACTGAATTAAATTTGTCTTGGATCCACTATTAAATGTGCATTTAATTACAGGGGTTATATGGTAGAATGTACAACATCCTTGGAACATTGAGAGCTTAGGAACTGTGAAGATTGAAATATTTTCATGAAATAAAAGTATATGTGAAATTTTTATATTGGGAAATCCATCTGATGGCTGTATTATAGAATATCCAGACAGCTTGCTAAAATTCTTTCTCTAATCTCAACACTTGTAAAATGTATACTTAAGTCTCTGATCTTAGTGCTTGGGGTTTAAATGAAAGTCATTAGCATCATCAAAATGGTTTGCTGATCCAGTTGATCTTTATACTGTTAAAGAAAAATGCTAATGCAGTACTTCCTGGAACTTGAGTCTTTTGATTCCACCTCGAAAAGCAAGCTAAACTTAGCAATTACTTTAAGAAATGTTGAGAAGCCAAGGTAAATAAATAACTGAAAGAATGTTGCAAAATATAAATTAACCGAAAATCAAGCTAGACTTAGCAATTACTTTAAGAAATGCTGAGAAGCCAAGTTAAATAACTGAAAGAATGTTGCAGAACATAAATTAAAAATCATTCTACTTTTCACTTCGCTTATGGAATTGTTTGAAAATTTTCATTTATCAAGTTAATATTCTGAACTATGTGATATTATTGAAGGTAACTGCTTTCAGGAGTTTTTGGAATGGGGTCAGAATTGCCCCCTCTATGAAACCTTTAAAGTAATTCAAATGACAGAATCAAGCTTAAAATAAAATTATAAACTATTCATTAATAATTCCAACATTAAATTGTGTTGCAAAACTAGGATTGGATTTTTTGTTTAAAATATTAGTAAATATATATAATTAGTAAAAATTAAAAGATAATTATAAGTTAATGTGTAATTGCTGATATAAACATGCTATTAATAATATAAAAATATTACTCATATTAATTAATAGTACTTATTTTAATTTTTACTGTTACTTATAATAATAAATACTTACACCAAATTTGGAAGTATTTATTGGATGTGTAATAATTATAAATATCCATGTAAATATTCCCTCTATCTCTGTTACTAACAAATAACCATTTCTATTTTACTTCTGTTATGTGCCAAGGATGTTAAGAGTTTTTACTGTTAATCACCTTTTTCCTTTTTGTAATTTTTCCTACACTTAATAACGTGTAAATTATTTCTAGCTGTGTATTACTAAATCCAATGCTACTGTTATTAAAATTTCCCTTTTTCACATATTTAAAACGCTTTTATTAAATTTATCTATCAATTCCCAACTTCCAAAATAATATTGCTTTAAAAAAGTAAAACATTTAATTTAGTTTAATTTTTCACAATTTAAAACATTTCATTTCTGTAACAAAATTTACCTGCATTTACAGCTTCTACCATTTTCATTTTTCACTTTTGCAGGTGACTGCTGTACAACTCATTTGTGCCATTAAATTTTTATTTTCCATTTTATCAAACTACCATCCTATTTCTCAGTGCAATTCAACATTTTACATCAGTTTTCTCTCCAGTCACATGGAATACTCACAATGAAACCAAGGAACATCTTTATCACAGACTTCTCATTTTCTTTTTCACTCAGTTTATTGTTTAACTAATACAATTTATTATTGAATTAACTCTTTTTCATAATTTTAGTCCTATTGCTTTCTGAAATATTTCCCACTTTAGGCTTGTAGGCTTCTTATTCTCAAATAAAATAACTTAGTTTGGTTTTCTTAAATTCTGATTAAAAAAATTTAATTACATTTGATTTGCAGCAGTTTTACCATTTTTTAGGTTCAACCTTTTATTGAAAAACACTAATTTAAATATTTTTTGTAATTGTAATTGATTGATAATTTTTAATTTGTAATTGTTTTTCTGCTTTCTGATTCTGAAAATTCCTGTTTTATACTGCATAATTTTTAGACAGTATTATTTGTTTAGGGTCACTTCGGAGGAGATTATATCTTGATGATTAATTAAAAATTTGTAAAAAATTTTAAATTAAACTTTAATAGCATTTAAAAAAATTAATGGCTTTACTTTTTAATTTAAATAAAATTTTTTTATTTTTCCTCTTACTTTTAAATTATCTATTCATTTGTTTTTGGGATATAATTCAGAAAAATTGATCTGGTAAAAATTTTTCAGCTGCTCCTTGAAAGAGATCAAAGAATTTTCTACTGTTTGTTATATTTTTATTTGTATTCTTCCTGTTAGATAGTTGGTCATCAATTCTGATTTAATTATTATGTCTTGATTATATGTATAAATACGTATTATATTGGCATTGTCTTTATAATTTTACAACTTTATGTATTTGTTACAGGCAAAGTATGAAACACCGGTATTCTATAGAATGCTTGGGCATTGTATATAATGTTGGATGTTTTTAGGCAAACTATGAGATATAAGAATTATTACATACATTACCTAGGTATATTCTGTAGAATGACAAATGCTCTTTAGGCAAAGTATGAAAAAAAGGTTATGATAAGGCTATTATTTAAAAGATGTTCATTTCTAAAAAATACAAATGTTATTTTGAAAAATTAATGAAAGAGTGCCATTAAAAAAACTTTATTCAAAATATGTAAAAAATTAGTGAAATGATCTTGATACAACATAATAAGTTTGTATTTTTTATCTGGCTGAGATGGAATCGATAAGTTCTACCTGACAACGGAAATTAAATTCAGAAACAATCGTAAGTTTCACATGAATGCTCTTTTTAATACCTTTCTGTTTCTTCTGGCAGGGCTCACAAAAGTGATTGTACAGTTCAATGTCATTACATGTAATATTTTTAATATTTGATTGAAAATTCTTACGCCATTCTGTCATGTCGTCCCTATGCAATACTCAAATTAGTTCTCATGAAATACGGAAAATAACTCAACATCCGTGACGTAATACTGTATAGTACTGACGCTTTCTTTAATAGGGTAATTGAATGTACTTTAGTTTTCCACAAATATCACATCCTAGCAATTCAGCAGCCAGTAGCCCCATGGTTCCTTCTTAGTAGTTATTTTGGCTTTTTTATCTCATTTCCTAATTTCTGGTAAGTAGTTTCGGTTCTTTGAAACAAATCAGAAATGTATTTCATTCTTTGCCAGTTTCTCATTTGGCATTTTATAGAATGCCTAGGAAACGTGTGAAATATGAATCGTTTCATACATTACCACCTAGGTTTATGCATTATATACAATATCTACGCATTCTACAGAATGCCAGATTTCAAACTTTGCCAGTAACATATCTAACAATTGCATTTTTTGTTTTGTATTTTTTATGACATTCTTATATATTCTTCTTTATTCGTAACTTTAATTTGGGTCATATCTATATTTGCCCATAGTAATGAATCTTGCTTGCATTCTTCCGTGATCATTTAAGATACAAAATGGGAATTACAGATGTTTTGCATTTAACAGGTTTGCTGTTATGTAGCCTTTGTTAAACAATCAGACCAAAGATACTTCTTCATAACTGTTAAAAATAATGATTAGTTACATCCTAAGTTTGATTGCAAGCTGTGAAATTAACTGGCTGTGTGGTACTTTAATGATTTTCCCTCCTATTAGTTTGCATAGGTCTTGAATAATTTGCTGTTTTAAATTGAGTACTTGTAGGCCTGAGTAATAATACTGCGATAACGCTAAATTCTACTTTTTAATGATAGCCACCCAGATGGAAAAGTGGTTAGCGACTCTGAATGCCGTACCGAAGGTCCGGAGAAAACATGAATGTAAATTATCTGTCCTTTCATAGAAGGCAACAGTGGCCCACCTGTTAAGGTGCCTCCATAATAAAGTGACTATCACTTCTGGCCTTAGTAGTGGCCAACGCCTATAGCGGCAAGTGCCTGCCATTGGAAATATAAAATCATTGGAAATATATTTGACAAAATACTGATCATATCTTGGAGTGTACCATAGATTGAATATAAATATACATGTTTATCCTGTATAATTAGTTTGGAATGTTTAAGCTACTGATATGCAGTACTTGTGTTAATTTTATCCGTTAGTGAAATCAGGAATTATTATATAATGTTCCAGTAGAAGCCTGATTCTTATAATGACTACTGTTTAATTTGATTGTTAGTTCAGAATGTTGTTGAAAGACATTTTCTGCACCATTTATGTTCCATAAAGGAACTTTCAGAAATGAAAAATTAATATTTAAAATTATTATCATTAGAAAACAGTCTTACTTCATAAAGTGGATCTACTTTGAATATGAAACCGTCCACTCCTGGAATAGTAGCTAAGGAAGAGAATTCTGGTAAATCCTCAATAAATCTGGCATTAAAAGAGATTCCTTGGAATTCTGTATCTGTAGCATCTGGGTTATTTTTATCCTAGATGAAAATAAGGAATATATAAGTTGTAATTTCATATACGTGAATAATTAGGCTTAATAAAAATTACATTATTCTATGACAAATTTTTAAGCTTAATAAAAATTATATTATTCTATGACATAAATTTTTAAGCAGTATTTGGGGAACTGTAGAACAAGAACTTTAATTGTAGGTTTTGAAGTATGAAATAAGGGAAGTTTAAGAATTAATATTTGGGATGTATCGTATTAAGATAAATCTTGTGCAGTTGTGTGTAATGTGAGAAAATGAATGCGAGAACCGATGGGGCTAAAATTTTTAGAATTTAGGAAAGGTATTCAGGAAAGGACAGTCGTATTCAGCGGCAGCAAAAGTTTTAGAACTTGAGGAAGCTCCAGACAGAAAAATTGAGGTCTTTCAGAGATTACGCTGGTTTAGATCTAGTCCCGCTGAATGAAGACCAAAAATGTTCAATTAACTCCTTTGCAAGATTTTCTGAGGGAAAATTATTTCAAAATTCTTTTCTATTTATGTAAAATTAGTATTAACAATGCAGTTTGTGCTAGAATTTACTAAATTACTAAACATTAATCTGAAGTTGTCTATTCTTCTCAGAAAATGTTTTGAATTTGTAGATTAATTATTACATAGATTCATTGTTTATCTTTAATGCAGGTTCAAAAAATGAAAATAAATAAATAAAAAAAAGGGAAGTTCATTACGCTTTAAAATTTTGTGCTGCGTTTTTCAGAGAAGCAACAGTTATAAATAAGTACTAAGATATATTAAGAAGCGAGATAGAGTAATTCAAATTATAATGTCTACTTTAATAGGAAAATCAGATGAGAAATGTATGTTAGTACAATTTGGTACTAACATACATAGTATTATAACTAGGAAATTAAAAACTGATTGTTTAAAAGTTCTCAGTTGATTTTTCTTTTTTCTTATTTTTTTATAAAGTCTTTCGCGTGCCCAATTTCTTTGATTATAAGACAACCATAATTTAAGTTCTCCAAGAAATTTATAGAGAGAAGGGATAGGGTTACGTGTTAAAATTGAAATACAGATGAAAAATATGGATTGCGGTCATTTTTCCAACGATGAACATGGGAAATATTGCGAATGAAAGATGCTATCGATAACATTGTTTTGTGCTAAAATTCTTTGCATAAAACTGGCAATATTGTTTAGTACAATTTGGACACTGTGATTCAATATTCTAGTTTACAGCAGCGAAGGGGAAAGTGCATTCAGTTGCAAGTTCTGAAATATGCTGGTTATCATAAATTAAGGAAAAATAAAAAAAATCAAGATTACTCAAAAAGTTACATGTAGAATTTTATGAAACTTACCCACAGTAGATAGTAAGGTATCAAATAACATAAAAAGAAATTACCAGGCAATTATGGTTGTATAGAAATTAGCACATGCATAACATGAACAAATCCAAGGTGTCAGTTTGCTATAAGAAAGTACCTTCAATATGAAATATGATCGCCTCTAGAAGCAATACAGCACAAACAGCGATGTGTGATGCTTACAATTATGCGGTCTGTCAGTTCCATATGAAGCGAGAGCCATTGCTCTTGCAAAGCAGTTGCGAGCGCGCGGCAAGGGTCTGAAGAGGCGCATTGAGAGCAGTTAGACGTCTCCCTAAAGCATCCCAAACGTGTTCAATAGGATTCAAGGCCGGGGATCGAGCTGGCCACTACATGCGTATAATTGTTTCCTGTTGAAGATAATCATCTACGATGCGAGGCCTGTGTGGTCTTGCGTTGTCGTCTTGTAACAGGAAAGCATCACCTATTGTCCAGGCATATGGACGCACATAAGCATCAAGGATGTCATCTATATAAACCTCAGCATTTACGGTTCCCCTTGGAAAGACATGGAGGTCTGTGCGTCCACCCAAAGAGATGCCACCTCAAACACAGATACTGTCTCTTCCGTATGCATCTCCTTCACGGATGTTTGACGGATGATAACGGGTTCAAATAACGCCTACTATCGCTTTCTAGACTAAACATGAATTCATCCGTAAAGAGAAGAGTCCTCCATTGATCAGGCATCCACTGGACATGTTGTCGTGTCCACTGCAAACGGTCTCTCCTGTGGCATGACGTAAGTGGCACGCAAATGGCTAGTCACCTCGTATACAGACCACCTTCGTGAAGGCTTCTACGCACAGTTGACGTTGACACCAACCTTCCGGTGGCTGCAACAAGGGAAGGTCTAAGAACAGTCGGAGTAGCGGTTCTATACCTGCGTGCACATAATGTGAAATATCAGTCATCGGCGATCGTCGTAACAGTTGCCCGTCCTTGGCTGAACCTCCTAGATGCCGAATCTGTGGTTTGAAATTGCCTCCACAGTCTATGAACCACACAAGGACTCACATTTAGCCATCTGGCCACTTCTGTTTGATTTTGTCCTGCCTCTAGTCTCCCAGTGGCACTCCATCGTAGTTCTGCAGGGAAATGATGCCTGGAAGTCATTGTTACCAATTGACTATCTCAGATTTCTGATGTATCACAGTGAAATATGTGGGCTTGCTCTCAAACATGGACATTTATGCTCCTCGCAGATGACGTATTCCGAGTGCAGTGCCACTAATTTGCATATTGCAGTTTTACTCAGCTATTCTTACTTGGCAACAGATTCAAATTTTACACGGTTTGGGTTATTTTTGAGCGAGTTATCGCTGTTTTTGTGATTTTTCCTTAATTTATGATAACCAGTGTACGTACCAAATGAAAAAGCACTAATAATATAGTGAAAGAGCTGTTCCATCGTGCTCAATTCTGTCTTTTCAGATACTTGCAAGCTCGTTTCTGGTCGATGTAATAGGTAAAGAGAATGAAAATTATCATTATGCTTCTCAGTTTACATCAGACCTCCTGAAGTGTTTCGCATTTCTTACTTCATCATCTCAGCTTGAAGGCCATAAATATATTGGTATGGAATCGCGGCTATTAATGGTTAGAAAGTATAAATATTTTGCATTATTTTATTGAATTGCATGGTGTGTAATGTGCTTTTGTATATAATGTACTCAACTGTTATTTTATTTAATACTAGTAATTTTTATTTTGGCATAATTTTAGAATCAAGTTTAGCCGTAATTATGTCCATTACGTGAATATCCTGTTTTATACAGCATTCGCTCCTATCTGAGGTTTCAAGCACCTGCTGTAAATCTTAGAACGCATTACTGTGTATACTGAGGCAGGCACTACTGGAATTGGAAATAGGCTTTGAAAAAATCGCGGCATCTACCATTTCTGAGAAATTTGCTTAAAAGCGTTGCTATTAAAGTAAAAATTTCAGAATGCGTTATTAAAATTAATTATGCAAGCACCATAAAATACAAATCCATGTCAAGAAAGAAAAAGAAGCCGGGAGGGGGGCGGAAGAAAACTAAGTTATATTAACTGTAAGCAAAAATAATATTGTCAGAATAGTCCAGAACTGCTAATTGAACATAAACTGAAAATAAAGATTTTTTTAATCAACTCATCCGTTATAAGTTTAAGGCAATTTTATTTCCACGTTGAATAAAAGCTTCAACGAAAGCGATTGACAAATATTAACACCACTTAAAAATATCCACTACGAAGAACCATAACTGAAATCTCTGCATATTTAAAAGTTAGGGCATTTGCTGCACAAAAGAAAGACCAATTCATTATTTAAAACAAATATATATATATATATACCTTTACACGAACATATTGTGGACTAAGAGACCTTAGCGGAGAAAGATTTATTCTCCGCTAAGGTCTACTTTATCTAAAACTTTCTACTTTATCTAAAACTGAGTCTCATTAAAATGTTTCATAAAATTACTGGTAAAACTATGTAGATTCTAATAGTTTTTTCTTGCAGATGTCTGTAATTCATTAGTTCTCTTAAAATTGTTGGATGATGGTGAAAAATAAATGACATATTTGGATTCCGAAGTGTGAAATGTAAACTAGTGCAAAATTAAGAGAATTTGCACATTATGTCGAATTTCTGAAAAGTTAATGGATAAATTTTAAGGAAATTTAGTATGAATATGCATTTACTACACAAAAAGAAATGTACACCTCGCACAAAAAGAAAAAAAA
>KK115857.1:462855-495876 GCA_000611955.2 Stegodyphus mimosarum | reverse complement strand
CAAAAAAAAAAAAAAAAAAAAAAAAAAAAGAGGAGAGGGGGACAGTTTTATAGCTTCCGTTCTACTGGGAAAACTTGCATTTTTCATGTCTCGATGCCCTACTTACGAAGTATATTATACTTATCTACAGCATTGATCTAACATAGGGTATTCTCACACACAAAATCGGACTTTTCTGCAGGGACATACCTGTTTTTTCCCATATTTTGATTCTACCACTCAAATTATGCCAAAATACCAAGTTTTGTAAAAATCTCACGAGTAGTTTTTAAAAAATGAGATCTCAAAATTTTAGTTCCTCAATGTTAATTGAATTTGATATAAATTTATTAACATCTCTTTTTTATTAAATTTATTTAATTATTCCTTTCACATTTCGAAAGTTAGGTTCATTCCAAATAAAATTCTCCCGTTTTTGATTTATTTTTTAAAATTCTCCCGTTTTTTATGATTTATTTTTAAAGTTTGTATTTTTAAATAATTTTTATAAATTTTTCGAAAAAAATTTGAATTATAACCTGTAAAATTTTTACAATCATCTTAAATTAGATTTATTTCTAAGCATACCTGCAAAAATTAGAGCTTTTTATTCAAAATTTCTCAGGATAATACGTGAATTTATACATTGGCGAATTTGAAATTTGGCATTTGGCACTATTGTTTTCGTTTTGCGATTTTGCGTCGGAAACATTAAGTCTGATTTACTTTTCAAACTGTTGCCACCAAATGTTGCAGAGCTGTATTATATTCAAAGAAATTAAATAATGAAGAATCTCCATAAATGTATGTATATTTCTCCAAATATGATAAAACAACGATACCTAGAGCCATCCAATTTTGAATAACGTACGTTTCTACCCGAATATGCGCATTTGGAAAACCAAATTTGGAATTTATTTTATTATCTATTTCATATTTTGTAAAACTTCAACAAATTTTTGATGAAGAAACTCAAACGATTTAAAAGCGAGCAATGGCAACACTCTGCGGAGGGGGGAAAAAACCTTTTTATCTAAAACGCGCAGAACTGTGTATCGGAAATTCTAAAGATATACTCATTTTAAAATTATTTTGTGATATTGCTGTTGAACTGAATTTTATAGTTTAAGTGCGAAGAACATGATATTTAATAAGTAAAGGTAACACACAAAACGTTGAAAACGTCCCTTTGGACATAATTTAAAATCTGAAACCTTTCAGAATTTTTTTTGGGGGGGGGTAGCAGAATGTACCATTCAAAAGTCATTTTATGTACGCATGATTATCAGTAAAGGTCATAGTGCAAGAAGTCCGAACCTCTAAGGAGGTTCTTTGGTATGGTACCCTGTCACAGCCAGACACGTCTCGCAGCGTGACGTCGTACTGGACAGGAGGCAGTTGAGGAGACCCTATGGCAGTCGATGCTACTCCTGCAGTAAGGCAGTTTTCGACTCTAGGATGATTCTTGGAGGAGGATAACTAGATAAAATTACTCTCTTAAGAACATCCAAGACATGCTGTATAGGCTCAAGGTCATGAGATCTGACTGGTCAATCCATGAGACAAATAGCCTTACTTTTTGCGTAATCGTCGACTATCTGAATCCTAATTGGCGAGCACTGCTGTCCGTTAACTAATAGAATCCAGGATCAAATGCGCCTCTGAATAGTCGAACATAGGACTCTTAAGATCTCCTCTCTATACCTCATAGCAGACAGGGAACCTTTGTCGTCCAACATAACGCGTACGTAAAACATATCATATCTATCACCATAATGATCCTTTTCCCTGGTGAGGGAGTAATGACATCGTGTTTCAGGCACTCTTCAGATACAAGTGCGCTGAGAATCAGTGCCTAAGTTTAATCTTGACTCATTTGTAAAAGGTATATGTTGTCTGCAGCATGCTCCACGTACGTTTTTGTGCGCTGCATTGAGCGAGACGCAAACAGCGGGTCTTCTAGCAGACAGCTCTGTCTCAAGAAGCCTTCAGGCAACTGCAGATCGTGAAACTCTGGTTTCAGTGGCAACATACAGTTCACGTGAGAGCTGTGGAGCTGTAGCGTTGTCGCCGCGCTGAAAGTGGCAAACAACGATCCTCATTCGTCGTTGTGAATCTTAGTCGACCTTGTCCAGGTCTTCTCCATATGGATTCAGTGTCCAGAAACTGTTTCTTCAAGTTTTAGACGACACTGGGTGTTACATTGAGCTGTGTTGCCATCTGCGCTTGTGATTGGCCTGCCTCCAATCTACCGATAACTCTTCTCATTCTGTCATCCATATTTTCCTGACTACTCATTTTACCTGACACCTTATAAAATTTACCCAACTTTTCGAAGAAATATGGTGAATATCGTGAACGTACACAAATCTCCAAGAACCCCTCGGGGTCTTATATCCCCTTCATAATCACAGCTCCGCAGACGCGCATATGTACGCTTATTCATTCGACCCAGAATATTTGCATAATTCTTCGCTGGCATAATTAGTACCTTTGGTTCAATATTTAAAAAAAATGATAGATAATAAAAATAGACACAATTTGCAAATTTTCTTAATTTTGTATGTGAGAGTGTGGGAGGCAACTAAACAAGTTACGAGAAAAAAAAAAAAAAAAAGATAATTTTAAATGCATAGAAAAGCATGCACTGCTACGTGGAGACGTAACTTCGAAGAAAATGTGCATTTTGTAATGAAAGAAATACCATACGTTAAATCTATCAATTTTCAATTCCTGATCTTATTTTCATAATTTTTTACATTTTGAAATGGATCAATTGGCCATCTAAAATCTCTACATTTAATGTGCAAGAATTAAGAAAATGTATTTGGCATCAGACAGTGAAAAGAAAAGTTCCAAACAAGTCTGTCGCATTTTCTTAAGGCTTGAAATTAATTATTTGTTTGTTGTTACTCTTTTTTTTATAAATTTTAATTTAGTTCACTTTTGGTGTTTTTCTGTGGGTGGAATTTTGCCATCGATTTTTAACCTACCTCCTGATGATCTATTGAGTTCAAATTATGTACACAGACTGTTTGTCAATGAAACTACAATGTGGTAAAGCGATTTTTCCAAAATTAGACTTAAGTTTTAAATGATTTTTCGCACATATCTTCGTTTAGTGAAAAGATTAATAACAGAATTCTACTGTTTACACCATCGAATACAACGTAAAAAACTTTCCAATGAAATTTATATGAAAATTATAACTTAATTTCTAAATTTTTAGAGAACTTTTGAAATCGCTCGATTTTTTAAACTGTTCGACATTTATGATTTTCAAATTTTAACATTTAAAAATGTTTCAGTTATAAAATTTTGATATTTCCGCAATTATAAAACAAACTTTTCGCCCTCTTTTGAAACAAGAAGGTAACAAAATGTTAATTAGGAGATTTTCTAAAATTTTTAAAATGTGCTTGAATCTGAAGCAGACGGGAATTTTTTTTCTGCCATTCTGGCGTACTTAATAAAGAATTGGCGATACTCGTTTTTTCATTTTAGCTTAAATTAAAAGGCTTGTTAAGTAACATTATTACCTCCGATTTCCAAAGCTGAATACTCAAACAGATTTCTTCAGGCTCAGAATGACACTCAGTTGATTTTCTTTATGTTATAAATTTCTTATAATTTATTGCTAGTGTTTTATTAATGACTAAATATTTCGTCATTGATGGCGTGTAATTGAGACTAAAAACAGAAATACAATTAAAGAAAGGTTTCAATACAATAAACTTTTATTTAAAATGGGTATAATAATTAATGCACTGAAAGAAGAAAAATAATTTATTATATATAGTTTAATGGGAATAACAGATTAAATAATTCTGTTTACAAAATGTATCTATAATTTTATATTGTGAATAAGAAAAATGTGGGAACCTAAATAACGAAATCTAATAATGCATTGTTTAATGTGTAAACTATTATCTTTTTAAATTTTCCATTAATTTAATTGCATTGTCAAATGTATTGTATAAGCTATAATTTATCGTGAATGCCATATGTTTTTATTATTCCTGATATAAATCTGTAGAATTCTGCAAATAGACCTATTTAATCTATAATATGATAAATAAATTTTCTGCTTTTAGTGCATTAATCATTATACCCATTTTAAATAAAAAATTATTGTATAAAAACCTTTATTTTAAAAGCATTTTACTTTAATAATTATTTATTTTATATAATAATTAACTGTCTGCATGTTCTAAGTGCGCCAGAAACCGTAGTACGCTGAATGTTTAAAACACCAGTTACGCCAATCTAATAGCTTATCCTGGTGGAATAAACCTCCTTTTGTCAGGGTGCATGACAGCCATGAAAGGATTTAGATTATCCAGCAATATTTTCTAGTAGAATACAGCATTTTTAAGAATATCTGGACACATACTAAGTTTACTTAATCTCTCATTTAAAATGCTCTCATATATAATCATGATGCCAGGTACAATGCGCAAAAAAGGGGGGCAGTTCCACATGTTCCGTTCTACTAGGCCGATTGACGAAATTCAAATTGTGTTTTTCATGTCTCGAAAGCGCGACTTATGATATGTATTAAATTTATATATAGCATTGTTCAAATATACGTATTTTGAAGCAAAAATCGGACTTTTTCTGAAATGACATGCCAATTTTTTTTCCATATTTCGATTCCACGACTCAAATTATGGCAAACTCCCAAGTTTTGTAAAAATAGCATGAGTAGTTTTTAAAACATTAGCTCTCAATTTTAGCTCCTCATTGTTAATTCAATTTCGTATGTATTTATTAATATCCCTTTTTTATTAAATTTATTTAATTCTTCCTTTCACATTTCGAAATTTAGGTTCATTCCAAATAAAATTCACCAATTGGTTTATTGCAAATAAAATTCACCAATTTTTTATGATTTATTTTTTAAATTTGTATTTTTAAATAATATTTATAAATTTTTCGAAAAAAATTTTGAATTGTAACCTATAAAATTTTTACAATCTTCTTAAAGTAGATTTATTTCTAAGCATACCTGCAAAAAATTAGAGCTTTTTATTCAAAATTTCTCAGGATATACGTGAATTTATACATTGGCGAGTTTTGAAATTTGGCATATTTGTTGAAAGCGATAATAACGAACGTGTGGTATGCGCACTTTGTTAAAATTATTTGAAAGCATGAACGATGTGACTTTTGCCCGCTCATCCATAATGTAAAAAGGTAGGAACGATTGACTTTTTTCCGCTCCTGCGCAATGACAGAGAAAGGAAAATAGGTTGCCATATATTAAGAAGGCTCAAACTGAAAAAAATGAGCCAAGTTAAATTTTTGAATTTCTCCGTAAATTTTGCACCACATTTTACAAAACTTAATATTTAGGCATAATTTGAGTCGTAGAATCGAAATATGGAAAAAAAATGGTATGTTATTTTAGAAAAAGTCCCATTTTGTGTCAAAATCTCTATATTAGAACAAAGCTATATATAAATCTAATATATATCCTGGGCGGCGCTTTCGAGACATGGAAAACGCAGTTTGTATTTCATCAATCAGCCCAGTAGAACGGGAGATATAGAACTGTTCCATTTTTGTTTTGCGCAGTGTACACGGGGCCTTTTTATAGATGAGATATTTCTCTTAATTTTCTGATCGTGGGGAAAATCTTGCTTCATTTCGCTCAGTTTCAGTTTTATATCCAGACGATTATTTTATTTTTCAGATATGTTTTAGCTTTCTGAAAACTGTCTTTCTTTGACTAGTTTGTTATTTGTCTCCTAAAGTATTTTCTTTTGACTTTACCCTTTATATGTTTGTATTCTAAGTAATATGAAAATAGCGAATTCAGAGGCAGGAAACGTAAATGCTCAAAAGCCCGCAGGCGCAGCCGCAGCCACCTGCTAGTGAAAAGACCAAGATAAGCTTGACAATTGACTCCATAAGAGATTGTCTTTTATTTACTTTCCGACGGTAATTTAAATTTTAGGAATTTTAGCCTTTGCATTTTTCTTCGGATTCTAAATATGGTTATTGTTGTTAATTCCTAAGCACCTCTTATGTACGAATTTAATTACTGATTCCCAAGGCCTTAATTTTAAAGGTAAACTTTTAATTTCCACCATATATTTTAGGCTTTATAGTTTCCTGCGCGCTTTAATTTTAACCTATTTCTTATATTTTCAGTTCATAGTGACATATTTATTCTCAATAATCTTAATTGCATTAATAATTTTTTATTATTTTATTTCATTTTATAGAGAAATTTTGTCAGACCTTTTAAACAATATATTCTTAATTTTAACTTATTTATTAAACTTTGCGAGCATAATTAATGTAATAAGCATTTTTATTAATTTTATTATTTAATTTTGGAACAAAGTGAATAACTTCTTTCATACATTTTAATCTTTGTAATTGCACTCATATACTGAATTTTAACTAATTTTTTATATTTTCTGACGATATACATGAATTTTACTTAATTTTGACCATTATTTTAAACTTTTTAATAGTTTTATCTTTTTAGTAATATTCAACTTATTCTGATTTTTAACTTGTTTTCTATATTTTCTGATCTTATATGTTAGAAAAGCTATTTCTAAACTTTCTCTGGCAATAGATATTTAACTCTAGGAATTTGGCAATGAGAATAATATTTTGTTTTGTAGAACATTATAATTCAGTTTAGCTGAGAGTTTTTTTGTTTGAGACGCTGCTAGCCATTTTATTAGAACTTGCATTTCTGATGTTAAACCTCTTTACGTAACTGTAAATAAATGTTTATACACTCACGTTTGTGAAAATTGCAACACCAAGAAGGAATCGTCATAATTGAATGCAATTTAATACACATTAGTGTGGTAGTGGTACAAATAAATGATTAAATGTTCAAAGCAAACAAACAAGAACAAGAGATCAGAATCAGTATTTTGTGTGGCCACCACGCGCCGCAATAAGTGCTGCTACACGACGTGGCATGGAGTCAAACAAAGTTTGAATGTCTGACTGAGGAAGAGCATTCCATATCGTTTGTACGCGTACCCAAAGTTCGTCTGCAGACGCAACAGGACGAGGATCACGAGCAAGACGCCGACCAATGACATCCCACACATGTTCAATTGGCGACATATCCGGGGAACACGCAGGCCAAGGAAGAAGCTGTACCTGCTGCGCTGCAAAGAAGGATTTAACAATCCGAGCAGTATGAGGGCGGGCATTGTCCTGTTGAAATACAGCGCCTGGCAAGCTTTGAAGGAAGGGAACAGCTTCGGGCTGTAGAACTTCACGGATATACCGGTTGCTGTTCAGATTGCCCACAATTCGTAGCAATTGAGATCGTCTATGATATGCTATGGCGCCCCAGACCATAACTCCGGGTGTTCGTCCACTGTGGCGTTCGATAATGCACTCCGGAAGGTGGCGTTCACCGGCATAGCGTCTGACACGAATGCGGCCATCATGGTACCACAAATTAAAGCGGGATTCGTCAGAAAACACGACATGCTGCCAATCAGCACGCCAGTCTCTATGCTGATTGGCCCATTGTAGCCGCAGGCGGCGATGGTCGTGCGTTAGGGGGATCCTGTATAAAGGAGTCCGTGCGCGCAGTCCACACTGCAGCAGACGTCTACGAATTGATGAAGCACACAATGAAACACCTGTAGCTATTGACCACAGTGCTGCCAATTGTCTAGAGGAAGCTGTACGGTCCGTCCGCGCCATGCGGACCAGGTGTCTATCATCGCGAGCTGACGTCACATTTCGGGGTCCACTCCCGGATTTCCGAGTTGTCCGACACTCGTCCGTCCACTGCTTCCAAACGCGCATCACTGTGCTGCTGTTACGCTGCACACGAGAGGCTACTGCACGATACGACAATCCAGCTTCACGAAGGCCGATGATTCTCCCTCGTTCAAACTCTGTAAGTTGTTCAAATCTCGCTCTCTTTCGTCGACGAGGCATAAGTACAGATTGAGTTAACGTTTACCACTAGCAGATAACCACCGATAACCATACACGCCTCGCTACAGCCGTCTATTTATTCGGATCCATCAGCCGTTCAGAGGGCGCTGCTCAGCATACGCATGCGCTACGGATTTGCAATTCTAATCATTTGCATATCATGCGCTACTTTGCATTTCCTGAAAATTTCAGCTCACTCGCGTAAGTCCTTCATGGTGTTGCAATTTTCACAAACGTGAGTGTATTTTAATTTCTACAATTCGAAGAGTTGATTTTATGACAATACACATGACCTGTATTTAATTTTAGATGTAATTAAAAAAAATTTTTTTTTGTATTCTTTAACGTTTGCAGTTTTCAACATATTCTAATTTTTAAATTTATTTATTATATTTTCTGACCATATACATGACTTTTATTTAATTTTAAACATTATTTTGAATCAGTTTACTTTTCTAGTTTCCAATATACTCAATTTCAACTCATTTCTTTTAATTTCCGATCGTAATAAAGCTTTTAATTTTACTTGTTTTTACAACTTCACTTAATTTTACATAATTTTTCACATATTTAACTTTCTTTAATATACCGAGATACCAAATTAAGCATTTAACTTTACATCTGTTGACTATCATTCGTATTTTACAGTCTGTTTTAATTTACATGTAAGTACTAGCCTTCTATACTATCTGCACTATTTTCCCCTTTACTAATTCTACTATTTTACTTCATTAAGGTACTTAATTTCACTTTGCAATTTCAGCCTTCAAAATTTCCTCCGTATTCGGTATTCCCTTATAATTTTTAATGTAATAGTACCGCTCCATTGTTCAGCGATGTTATCACTCATTCAGTGATGAACCCAGTCAATGGTGGAGCACTGCAAGCGGTGTAAACGAGCATTACAAAATAATTTTGGTGGTGTTACGAAGGATAGATTCATCCAAAATTTAAAAAGCTTGTACAAAATTTGTAAAGTTCTCTTGCCGTTGCTATTAATTATGCTATTTTTACTCCTTTCCGCTTTGATACAATGGTACACTGAAATCACGGAGGTCATTTTGATTCATGTAATTATTATTCAAGGTAAAAAAAAAAAAAAAAAAGATAGACTTACAAGTAAGGTGAATTTGTGCTTTAGATTTTTGTTTGGTAAAAGGCATCCATATTGTGGTCCATTTCCGTAAATTTTTCCAGTGGGGTCATAAATAGGTATATACCCATTTTTTCCGGCGCAAAGAATAACTTCATTAATAACTAGTTGGTAAGCAGATTTCAGTTGCTGCGCTGGGCTCCAAAACACTCGTCCATAAACGTCGTCTCCTACAAAATGCATTATATTAATATTTAAAGATATTTATGATTTCATTTTTAATAAATTTTGAAAGACCATACAAATGAAATATAAAAGAATTTACAAATGAATAATAAAAAAAACTGCTAAAGTCTTTTCTACTTGAAAGCTTTTAGATTTTATATTCTGCTCAAAGGAGCGTTTTTTTAACGTTTTGTGTATTACCTTATTAAATATCATGTTCTTCGCACTTAAACCATAAAATTCAATTCAACAGCAATATCACAAAATATTTACAAGAGCATATCTTTAGAACTTCCGATACACAGTCTAGCGAACCGGACATAGTTTTTTTTTTTTTTTTTTTTTCTCCGTACAGTGTTGCCATTGCTCGCTTTGAAATCGTCGAGTTTGTTAATCAAAAAAATTTTAATGGTTAACAAAATATGAAATAGGTAATAAAACAAATTCCAAATTTGAGCTTCCAGATGCCGATATTCGAATCGAGGACTACGTTATTCAAAATTTGATGTATCTAGGTACCGTTGTTTTTTCACAGTGCGAGAAACATACATACATTCATGCAGATTCTTCATTATTTAATTTCTTTAAACATAATGCAGAACTCTAATATTTGGTGGCAACAATTTGAAAAGCGAACCAACGCAAAATGCCAAAACGAAATTAATAGACCTTATGGGCAAATTGCCCCTTTAGGCTGATAAATTTAAAAATAGATGCAAAACACTGAAAGGCTCAAATTTTTGTCCGATATTAAATAACAAACGATTTAAACAAATGTTAACAAACCTTTAGAAAATGAACCTTTGTATTCTATGTATTGCAGATTTGAAGTATTCTCAAATGGATTCCACAGGAATAAACTTTCATCGTTGAAAAGTTGAAAAAATGTTTCTAAGGCGTAAGTCACTGGCTCTGGGCGTATAGTTTGCTGAAAAGCTAGAGGTAATTCAAATCTGAAATGAAGCAAATAAATATATAGCCTGTCCACATTATTCATCGATATTATTCATTGAATAACAGAACAAAATATGTTTACTATGAAAATATTTCAGGAAAAACTTGCCACAATTTTCTGTGCACAATTTTTGATGTCACAGTTCAAACAGAATAATTTCATTGTGTAGAGACATTAGGTATTTTTTGAAAGCACGAGAAATGAAAAATGAACAATGCCCTTGCCGGGATTCGAAGCACGGACCTCTCGAATACGCGCCGAGCGTGTTGACTACTACACCACGACGGCATGCTAAGAAGGCGGGAGAAATACCTTATATACTCCCCCTTTTTTTAAAGGGCGACTGGGGATTAGGGGAACCAATCGCTAATTCTTGGTGGTGGAGAATCATCATTCACCCTCTTTTTAGTTTGGGCGCCACTGTAGAGACATTAGCTACTTTTTTAAAGCGAGAGAGATGAAAAATGAGCATGCAGTCGCCGGGACTCGAACCACGGATCTCTCGAATACGCGCCGACCGTGCTGACCATTACACCACGAAGGCATGCTAAGAAGGCGGGGGAGAAATACCTTATAATTGTTACTACAGTTTTCAGTGAAATTATTCTCTTGCCTGTGTAAATTGGTAGTAATTTGGCACATAAGATAATGATGATTTCAGCGAAAGTCAAAAGCACAGATAAAGCGAAAAATGAAGTAATAACCAGGTAACAGAAAATAATAAATAGATTGTTAAAGTTTTAAAACGTGAGAAAGAGAGAGGATTTAAAAAAGTATTTTCTTACTTTTGAGGAGCTTGAGCAACACAAGGAACGTATTTATAGCTACTTTGTTTAGAAAACTGTTCTGAAGTTGTAACTTTGCAGGGTATCAAATACACAGTATAATGGCCACTGTAATCCTGTAAAGGAATGTATGTTACATAAAACAGTACTTCTACAACTGTAGAGAATTAATTTGATACTGTTTAATTCTTTTAATTACCTATCAGTTCAAAGCAAATTAAACGTATATATCATTCAGTAAACTTTTAAAAGAAAATATTTTCTATTAATTATACATTTAATGATCAAAATATTAGAGAACATTTTTCTGAGAGGTGTCGGTCTCTCTCTGCCTCGAATGATACTTCTCACACACAAAAACAACGATTCTATCAATTATTAGAGATTTTCGAGAGAAATTATAATCCATGCGTATTACAAAATTAATTGTAATTAATTGAGCAATCCTAGACATTAATGTATTCATGGCCTATTGTGTCACTCAACAGAATTCAAAAGATTTAAGAAAGGACTTAAATTTGAGAATCTTGGAGGACACCTTGTACCTAAAACTCAGGCAAGTGTTTCTAGAGAAATGTCTGTGTATCCTGTACGCAGAGCCGTGCCAAGATATTTTTCACCTGAGGCAAAAGGTAAATGCGCACCCCTATGCATATATCAAAATAGCTATATTTGTATAAAACAAAAGTAACTGCATGAAATGAAAATATCATAATTATTAAAGTATTTTTAAATCGTAGCTTTATCAATTCAGAAAAATAATACAGCCGATTATTTGTAACTTTCAAATAAAAATGTTAAAAAATCGTTTTTTTTTCATAGCTAATTCCCCTAATAATAACTGACAAATTTAAAACCATAATTAAAGTATTTTTCGAATTCGCATAGCCAATTTGGCGCCCCTTCTAGTAATTCACCTGAGGCAAGTGCCTCACTTGCCTCACCCTTGTCCCGGCTCTGCCTGTACGAACGGGATGCGTCTTATGTGCGTCTCATATTAAGGACCGAGCATATCCTTATAAGGAAGGTCTTTCAACTTTGAATTTTCAGTTTTTCTCAGATATATATGAATCTATTCATCTCGAAATACATAATAATAAAAGTTGTTAATATTTTAGAAATAATAGAAAAGCAAAGTTAAATATCGAATTTTTTTTTTTCGTTCCTAATGGCGTACTTCTTGATATATTTGATGGGAAATATAGAAATTTTAAAATTTCATGAACTTTCCAAAGCAGAGCTGCATTGTCAAATGTAGTGGATTTGTTCAAATTCTCACTGATTTATTAATTCTGTTTTTAATGTTATGCACTTCCAAATGATAAACTAGTTTAAATATTTATTTGTATTGATTTAGTTCCAACCGTTTCGATAATTTAACGAAAATGCTTCTTCATTTTTTCAGTAACTTTAACCTCCATTAACATAATTTAAAGGAATCAGGGGAGGGAGCGTAGTTGATTTTGACTCTCAAAATGCCAGGTACTAAGTTACCTGCTCAATTCATAAGGAGGAAACAAAAATAAACGAAAAAGAAAAAAGAATTTTTCATAATCAAAAGCAAATGTTCTCTCAAGGTGTACTGCGCTTTAAAAATTATATTCTTCTGATAGTGTTGTAAGATCTGTCTCTGCTACTCCACATAAACCACTTCTAGATTCTACAATGAACCTGGCGAATTCTCGCACAGGCGTGAATAAATACCAGTACAAAAGAAGGGTGAAAAGTAACTCTTTATTAATTCGAAGTTAATAAACAAACAAAAAAAAAAAAAAAAAAAAAAAAAAAAAGAAGAAGAGGCACGACCTTGTTGCGTTATAAAACACCGTCAACTTGCGGTGAAAAATTTAAATGTAGAATATATTTCAAGTCGAATATAAAGTAGAGTATTGCTGGATTAGCACGTTAATTTACACCTAGCAGGTTGACTCTCAAAAACTTAACAGGCTCATGATAATCCGAAATGGCCAAAAGGCTTACTGGCGTAACAGCAAGGTAGCAACGAAACGTACGCTGGCTAGCGGAAACACGCTCTGAATAAACTCAAGAGTTTTACCCGTTTAAATCTTCACTTCACTTTAAATTTACATCCTGGCGAGAAAGTACAAGGGGAAGTTGAGAAGTTCAGGAAAGGCATCAAACTTAAAATAAATTTGTTATGCAAAATAAGGGAAACCCTACAGTGTTAGATCTATATAGCATTCGCGGAAAGTTTCACTATATAAATCATAGCAGTATCCAGTCTATTCTAAATTAATTCTATAATTAAATTCTTTATTCTTTATTTATGTTATATTACATATATTTATTATATATATTTACGAAATTCTATCATGATTTTCTCTTTCTTTCTTTCTTTTTAGAACTTTATAAACGAAAGGTTCGTTTAAAATGTTTAACTTCTGTATAGTTTTACTTATCGATGTCCTGCCACCTGTCATAGTTAGGAAATCTTTATTTGATTTCTCTTTTATTATAGAGCGAAGGTTAATTTTGACATCTAGCATTCAAGAGGAATTCAGTAATGCAATATATTTTACGCACCTAATATTAAAATACGACCCGTCTAATTATACACCTAATGTTAAAATATTCATACAAATATTATTAAAATATTTATACACTTAATTATATAATGGATTTTCTTAATACTGTGACTTATATATTTTGAGTAAAAATTTCATGAATCACAACCATCTTATCTTAAAATAAGTCTTACTTTTAAATTATAATTGCTTGTAGCTCTCCAGAATTGCAATGGACCATCAAACGTTTGTTCACTCCACAATAATTGTAATTCAAACTGTAAGCCAAGTTTTTCTGGGGCAGAAATGTGGCTCTTAATCCCTGGCAAAGTATGATGCTCCAGAACAAAGCAGCCTAAAATTGATAATATATTCATTAACATACTAAAACATAATTACATGTAATTTATTCAAGTACGCAAATAAAAAGGAGCGTGGAGTATGAGATAAAAAAAGAAAGTAAAAGGATTAATAGTTGTAAAAAATTAATAGAAAACTTCAACCTGGTAGTTTTCAAACATACCTAAATCAGATTTTAGAATTCTTGAATGATAATTTTGACACTTTAAATTATTTAATAATTTTTTTTTTGTAAACGGCATGCGATAAATTACGACTCACTCATATTTATTTGCTTGCTTAATCAAATAGGGCAAATCATGCTAGAACTATTTATCTGAGCGGAGAGATGCCTGCTGAGAGAACTTTCTAAGTACTCTTTTGTGGAAGGCCTTTTTTTTTCTGAAGTTAAATTCATATATGCTGTATATCAGTAGAATGTTTCAAAAAGATGGAGAAATTAGGTAAATAGACTGTTGGCAATCTAAAATACAACACTATGAAGGAAGCACGGAGGCATCCAATAGGTTTCAAATTTGCACCACAAGTAAGGTCCTATCGAACATGCAAATGACTAGCATTGCAGTGCATAGGCAAAATCATGTGCCCCAGTAACGGCAACGTAGAAGCACCATAACAAGCGAGAAGAGTCGACTGTTTTAAATATTGGAGTTGTATGTTTTCCCTGCCAGGAAAGCTCCTCTCTCTCTCGTTGAAAAAACCGCAGTCATTCGAACGAGTTTCAGAGTTTGACAGAGGAAGCATTGGGGCTTATAGAGAATTATCCTTCCGAAAAACATATGCTTCTTTTAGACGATGCACGTGAATCACGCCGGTGGCATATAAGCATTCTGTACCGCGCCACGCGCATAGGGAAAAATCCGTACTTATGATTGGACTGACTTTCCAATGACATCATTTTCTTTTGGGGTAATGACGTTTAGGCAGGATTCTGAAAGTTTTGTTTTCGTTGAATGACGCGCGCAAGTGAATGAAAATTATCATTTGTATTAATTTAGAAGAATTTGACTTCTAAATTAATATTTGTTCGACTTGTTATTGTATCTTAATCATTTGTATTCTTTGAATAATAATGCCAGACGAAAAAATTGACATTCACCTTCTACAGATGGCATCCTGTTTATGGAATAATAAAATCCTTCAAAGATGCTGTTAATATCAGAAGCAATCTTAAATGCTTAGATTATATAAATAACTGAGTTCATATATTTAGTGCAAAGAACAAAACACAAAATACATTAAATTACACGATGATCTCGACTCAAATGTAAAGGCGCATGTGCTAGTAAGTGTGAAATTTTTTTGCATTCTGTTCCTTTCACATTGCAGAAAATATTTCCTTTGCAACTGTATATGTTATTTCCATGTTAATGTTCATGTCTTCCACACTTCTAATATTCAGTTGCCTTAAATGAAGGAAAAAAGCGCATTCAGTATATTCGCTGAATACATGTGTATAAGAAAAGAAACTTTCTTCTCTGATAAACACTATTTTTATAATTTAAATGTACGAAAGATTTCACACTTTAAGAAATGGGCAATGCTCATAAAGTACATATTCATGGGAAATATTCAATTTATGAATAGTTATCTCTATTTCTGTACTTCAAATCTATTGCATTCTAACTTCAAAAATAAATTTTACTTTTTTAGACTGACTACAAATATCGTGAATTTACTGTGTATTATGTTAGCTTGGAAGGTTTTTGCTGTTTACGAAACCTGAATTGTCCTATGCTTTCGAAGATTGCATCTGCAAAGAATCTATATTTAATGAACATGAAACGATGAATTAATAATCACAAAATCTTTAATATGAAGGCTTTTAAATTAAGAATGCATTTTTTAAAAACCTCTGTACCTAATATTATTATTACCTAATATTATTATATTATTAAAAGAAATACTAATTTTCCTCTCTATGAAAAAAAGCACAATTTTTGTATTAAATTCATCATGCTACAATTTTATAATAATTGTGATCACGTCATTAAAAATTCAACGCACGTCATTAACGGTAATAATCTTTTCGGTACTGCTCTCAAATTGTAAACAAACGGCATGGAGGTGTACTTTCGAGCCCAAGCAAAATCGAGGCGTTCCTAAGCGTAGAAGAAATGATGTCACTGGAAGCCGTATCCAATCACGAGGATGGATTTTCCCTATGCGCGTGGCGCGGTACAGAATGCTTATATGCACGCCGGTGTGATGAGAATATAGAATCAGACATGTTGCCGTATGCCAGTGATGGATTAATGTTGTTAAGGATTATTTAGATTATGGAAAAGTAGAAGGAAACTAGAAAGCTCTTTGCCTAATGGGAAGAATGCCTTCATAGACAATGTTTTAAGGGCAACTGGCTTATATCTACGTTACATATGAGGATAAACACGAAACTTCCCATGAATCTATCTCGTTTGGTGGGTTTTTTATTCAACGTAATTTGTAAAGTAGGACGCTCTGCAAGGCGTCCAGTACTGAGCTTACCGTCGAAACCACAGGGCGTATGCAGTTGCAGTGGTGCGTTGAACTCAAGACGTGGACAAACGAATGGGAGCATTATGTCATTTCAGGCGAACCTCGATTCTGCATAGAACAGCAGGATGGTCGTATCGAGTCTAGAGGCTTCACAATGACAGTGGGAGTCTGGAGGCTCCACAGTGGAGGCATACATACATTATGACACCTGCACATACATTACTTGTATTATACATCATCATGCCTGTCCATCATTTGGATATATGGTTTGAAATGCCATTGGATTTTATTGCCCCATCCACCAAATACGCACTGTTGGCGTACTCAACAATCGTCATTATATCTATGAAGTTTGGAAGTCTATTGTCCTCACAATTTTTCACAGCTCAGCTGCGGCAACCATGAACATGAGCACAAACACAAAGCGCCATTTGGATCAATTTATTCAAGAAATAAGGTGGATGGACATGAACCATGCAGTACGGAATTTTTTCCACTCTTTTTTTTCCTGTTTATTTTCATTTTGCTCAAAGCACTAATTCAAGGAAGCAAAAAATTACTTTTAAGAAACTTAAGATAATATGCTGATCACATTTGTAATTAACTATTTGATTGCATTTATTATATTATTTATGTTGTATATATATTTATATTGTATAAATCAACTCGGCAAATCAAACAACATTAATCAACTTGGTTTAAGGTTTCAAAACAACTTTCCGTTGAAAAGTTCTGTTTGAAGTGTTAAACAGAGGAGGATTAATACATATTTTTTAGTTTAGTGTTTTAATTTGTATTATTTTCTGTTTCGTATATAAATTTGAATTTTCTTTTAATTTTAGATGTACTTCTTTTGGTTACGTCTTTCCAAGAGAAAGAATTAGTTAGGGCTTTCATAACGAAGAAATTATTTTTCATTTTAGTTCCGACTTTTCCTTTTAATTTTATATTGTATATATACAGTTAATTTAATTTGTTTATAATTTATTTATGTATATATACTAATTTAATTTATATACAGTTAATTTAATTTGTTTATAATTTATTTATGTATATATACAGCTAATTTAATTTAATTTAATTTGTGCGTTTATTTATTTATTTATTTATATATTAATAAAAGTATGAGTGTTTTTAAAATTCTATTATGCTATGGAAAAATAATTTTTTGCTAAAGTTAACAAATAACTACACAGGTCTGCGATTTAAAAATTGTTTCAGATTTTCTCAGTGATTAATATAAAATGTTTTGTGCTGAATCCGGAAAAAATAACGGAAAAAAAAATCCGTCTCCCTTAGATTACCTACAAATCACACATTAAGTTTACACTTTTAAAGCTTTTTTGACATACATACAAACTAGATTTTTTAGTATCTATCTAGTTAGTTTTATCTATATCATATTATATTTATTAAATCATTCTCCTCATAAGTTAACGTAACAAAAGCAATACATCAAAAGTGGTAAAATTCGGTTCACAGAAGGCAAAATAAGTGACGCTTTTCAGTTTTGATTTTTAGTCCAAAGGGGCTTTGTCCCTAAAGGACTCATTTTGGCATTTTGCGTTGATCTACTATAAATGTCCGATTCACTTTTCAAATTGTTGCCACCGAACATTACCGTCCTGTATTATATTTAAAGAAATTAAATAAAGAAGAATCTGGATTAAATGTATGTATGTTTCTCGCATTATCATAAAACAACAGCACCTAAAGCCATCCAAGTTTGAATAACATACGTTTCCACTCGAATATGGGAATCTGGAAGCCCAAATTTGGAATTTGTTTTATTGTCTATTTCATATAATGTAAAACTTTAATGAATTTTTGATTAACAAACCCGACAATTTAAAAACGAGCAATGGCAACACTCTACGGGGGAAAAAAACCCTTTTTATCTCCAGCGCACGGAACTTTGTATCGGAAATTCTAAAGATACGCTCATTTTAAAATTATTTTGCGATATTGCTGATGAACTGAATTTTATGGTTTAAGTGCCAAGAACATGATATTTAATAAATAAAAGTAACGCACAAAACGTTAAAAAAAAATTTTGGACGTAATTTAAAATCTGAAATATTTCAGAATTTTTTTTTTTTTCTTTTCAAATGAAATGGCTTTTAGAGGATGTGTTAATTCTAATTTCAATTCAAATGGTCGATGATTTTTCCTTTTGGCGAAGAGCTCCAATTTATATAATTAAGGTACAATAACACGGCGAACAAATATTAATTTAGAAATCAAACAACAAAAATCAGCGTTATATATTCAAATTTTCACAGGACTAGTTACCATGGTTTTACCGAACCAACTTCCTCAGCTGCAAAAGCGCAAATGAACGAGATAAGATATAATGATTAGATAAGATAAGAAAGCCTGGACAGGAGACAAGCTACTGGCGCCATCTGTTGATGAAACCAGAACTAAAACATAATTTCTTTAAAGGCTGAAGGCAAAGATGTACTGGAATTAGGGTCTTTAACTGGAACAGGAAGATTTTTTGCATGCGAAATGCCTCTAGAAAGTCCAGTTCACCAATGGAAGATGTTTTTTGAATAACTTTGGCAGCAGAAAAATTGAAAGTGTGATTTTCCTACCAACAATGTTGGGCAACAGAAGATTTCTGTGTTTCCTTTTTTCTATCATATGCCTCATGTTCCTCAAAGCGAAATTTTAAGGCTCTCTTAGTTTGGTCAATGTAAATTAAACCACACTGGCAAGGAAACTTGTAAATAACCCAGGAATTCATATCCGGAATGGGGCCCTTGAGTATGGAACTCGGAATTTTATTGATGGGAGAATAAACGACACGAAAGTTAAATTTCTGTAAAATACGTGCAACTTTATAGCTAATTGATGGAAAGAAGGGAATGCCAACAGAGTTTTTATAATCTCCTAAAACAAGAGTCTGCCTTTTGGTGTGTTGATATGAGAATTTTTTAACTGCTTGATTAATAATGTTGGGTGAAAAGCCCCTGTCAATAGCTATTGCTTCTAAATAATTTAGTTCTTTAGCCTTTAAAGAAGTTATATTTTAGTTCTGGTTGCATCAACAGATGGCGCCAGTAGCTTGTCTCATATCTTATCTCGTTCATTTGCGCTTTTGCAGCTGAGGGAGTTGTTTCGGTAAAACTATCGAAACTAGTCCTGTGAAAATTTGAAAATATAACTCTGATTTTTGTTGTTTGATTTCTAAATTAATATTTTCAATTTATATATTCATAGTGAGTTGAAATAATATTAAATTTAGAGCCTTGACGTCGTAAATATTTTTAACTAAGGGAAGACGAAGAGACAGAGCTAAGCAGGCAATAACAGGAAGCAGTCTGACGAAAAATGGCCCGTAGAGCTATTTATAGTAGCGGTTACATAACATGCCCGAGCGTTCTCGAAAGTATTGGTCTGGGCGAAAAGATCTTGAAATTGCTGAAAGTTAATTAGAGGCTGCCTATTCGCGTAGAGCCAAAAAAGCCATCGTATTTTTTATATTTTACATATATTTCTCTATATATTTATATTTATATACTTTTGGTGCGACCGATTGCAACCAAAATAGTAAGTGCACATCTACATGTTATAGCAATCCTATATACAAAATTTCAACGTTCTGATGCTACTCGTTTTTGACTTATGCGAGATACATACATACGTACGTAGAGAAGCCACGAAAAAATCTCTTCTGAATCAATTTTAAATCAGTTTTGTAATTCGGTCGCGGAAAAGGAGTCTTTTATTCTGCTCTTACGTACAGATTTCACCCCAAAACATCGTTAAATTGCATTCGATAGCGGTCAAAATGAATATTTTCGTTGAAATACGTCCCCGAAATTTTTCGCGATTACGATACTTCTTGTTTACTTAGTACAAAGAAGTAAAACGAATGGCCAATAAGAAAAGCCCTTATTCTAGTTATTGGAGTTAAGAATGTTCAGACAAAGAGTTAATGGATCTTAAAAAAGGTTTTACTTCCACCACTTCCAATCAAGTTAGGTCTTAAACAATTTGTCAAAGCATTACCTAAAGAAGGAGAGTGCTTTAGATAACTTGGTGAACAGTTTCCTGAGACAAAGCTTTGAGAAGGTGTACTGGTTGGGCGTGATTTAAGAAAACTTTTGAGGAAGGAAAACTTTAAGTAAGAAATGAAAAATATGGATAAGAAAGCCTGGAAGTACTTTAAATTTGTGGTAGCCGGATTTCTTGGAAAAAAAGAGAGAGAGAGAGAGATTCAAACTACAAGACCTTTGTTGCTGATTTATTGGAGAACTACAAACAATTGAACGCAAAAGTTCATTTCCTTCTCTCATACCTTGACTATTTTTCTGAAAATCTTGGAGCTGTGAGTGAGGAGCAAGGAGAACGTTTTCATCAAGACATGGAAAAAATGGAATGAAGATATTAAGGGCGATAGAACATTGACATGATGGCAGAATACAGTTGGATATTCAGAAGAGAAAATTTTCAAATTCACGACCGGAAAAGTACCAAAAGAAGTCTGGAAAGCGAAAACCTTTCTACAAAGTTTTTCTTCTTTTCTACAAACCTTTCTACAAAGTTTCTTTCTTTTTCTTCCCTATTAGTTTCCTGAATTTATCAAGTTCCTGCTAGTTTTAGTAAAGCTTTACGCATTTTTTATGTAGTTAACCAATAGCAAAATTAGAACAAACATGAACCAAAAAACTGCATGTTTGTTCGTTTTTCTTAAAGGTCTTACCTTATTTTGCAGACAAACCTTACGGCGGGGGAAAAAAAATTGTCACTTTTGAAATCAGCACTAAAAACTACATAAGAATCATTTAACAAAAATAAAACAATTCTTAGGAACTTCTTTTTGTAGACCTGTGCTATTATTGTATAATTATTATTACGAATATTTAATTATTATATTTTAGTGCATACTTTTCATTAAGAAAAAGAAATTTCTTTGTAATTAGTTACAAGAATTATATAAAAATAAAAGATTGTTACAGATTTTAATTAATTAGATTTCTTTTTTATTTTTGCACTAAAATCTATTATCATTATTATACATGTTCGGATTATTATACATGTATTAAATGTAAATGTATCATTATTATACATGTATTAAAAATTGCATTTTTGTTCGTTTTCTTAAAGGAATTCCTTTACTTATTGTTTGGATTTATAGGAAGGGAGAACGAAAAAAAAAAAAAATTGGGGGGGGGGGAAGAACGAAAAAAGCTCACAATGTTGGCAAATGTCATGTTAAATCAGCTGCGATCAGGGAAGATTCCAATCAGATGGCTTGAAAACCTGTTGACCGCCATTTTTTTTTTTTTAACTACAAAAAGAATACTTTCGTTAAATAATATTGTGTCATTATTTAAACCGATTTTATTTTTAAACTGATTTCATTTTGTAAACGAACATTTTCTCTTTTGCTTCATATGCTGTGTTTTGGATGGTCAGTAGTGTGTTTCGGCATCATTTACTTCACTTTGTGCGTCATTATTATTATTATTATTATTATCCTTTTTAAAGAAAGTCGGTTTGTTTTGAACAGCCTTCGTTAAAGAAAAATTTCGCCAATGTGCTAGAGTTATTAAATTTATTTGATTTTGTTTAATTTCATAATGCAAAATAACTTTTGTTTTTCAAATTTTTATAGTTTTTATTTTTATAATCAAATAAAATATATTGGAGTTAAAAATGCTGACATTATTTGTTTCGCTTGATTTCATAATAGTGTATAGCAATAAAATGTGAATAACAGTAAGGATACTCATTGGTTTTCTATCTGCATTTTCTCTTACCGTAGAATTTTGCTACTGTCTTGAATTCAAAGAATACATGGCCTTCAGAATCAGTTCCGACACGAACCATGGTAAGACTTGCTGTCAATATGCTGTCCGAATGTGAACCTGATTTCCACAAAAATGTGTCATAAAAAAATGAGAACTCCATTTCTGTGTGGCGTTCTATTGTTGTCCAGCCTGTCGGCGCAGCAGCAAATACGTAAGTTACAAAAAATGGAAGAAGTACAGTGACGTAATTTTGGTCAGTGTCTCTCACCTAAAATTTTAAAAAATCATTACATTACTTAAAAAGTATTTTAAATTTGAGCGCAATAAAATAAAAATAAAAGTTAAAGCTAAACAAGTTTCAGTAAAAAATGATTAATAACTAAAATTAAAATAAATACAGTTTGGGATAAAAATTTTAAGCCAAATCTTTCTTTTAAATTTTAAAACACATTTATTATGTCTGACAATATGCAATTTCACATGAAAAAAATTAAATATTTTTGCACTTAAAAGTCGAAAGCTGTGAGATAAATGCTTAATGGACCTTGCTAAATCTCCTGCTGAGTCATATAACAACGCCTGTACTCAGCATTTTGCTGCTACTGCTCAGCCGAAATATATGCTCTCAGGAACTGCAGTGAAATCATAATTGCGTTGCACTGAACTGTCAGGACTCATGAATCTGAGATTTATTTCCATTATATCAAATATTCCGATGATCTAATTGTTAGAGAATATGGAAGATACAAATCGTGGTTTTCAATTCAGTGAAATTATTCTCAGTCTGTAATGTGGCACCTAAAGGAAGTAACATCTGTTGCATTTAGTTACTCTGTTTATTTTTAATAAAAGGTAAAAGATTATCTTTTCAAAATTGGCAACGACAGTAAAAATTCTAAAGAGGTATAACGGTCACTTGCATTTTACTGTATTTTATGATCGGAATTTCCATTTGCTTCGTACCTTGAAATCTTATAGAGCAAAATATTTCTGAGTTTTCTTGCAACTAATAGCCTTGTTATTCTCAATGTAACATTTGGTCCTCTCTCGAGCCACAGAAGAATAGCTTTCATTCTTTTGGATAGGCAGAACAATTGAGCTTACTCGTACAGAAAAATTCATAGAAACCAAAAAAAAACAAGGATTCACATTAGCCGTTTTGAATGCTGCTCAAGTACTATTTGTAAAGATAATAGAGCTAGATTCCTTAAAAATCTCTGCCTCAAGATTCTAATGAACTACGTAATGGATATTTCGAAAAAGTTAAAGACGAAGAATTAGAAGAAACTAGTCTTTGTTTAGAAGAACTGGGAGTACGTCATAGGACAAATGAGTCTTTTAAACCTCATTACTCAGTATTCAAAATGAAGTTCCAAAATGAACTAAAAGCTGATGATTCTTGTGCCAAGAATTTGAAAACTCCTAATAATCTTTTCTCCAAATTCCCCTACCAGAATTCTCTGGTTTGTACAATAAATGGAATCATTTCAAAACTACATTTAATAATCTAATATCTAAAAAACTCTCATTTAACAGATTCTCAAAAATGGTTTTAATTATACGTTGATCCTTCGAGGCCAAGCAAAGTTAATTCAAAGTTCGGACGAGACGTATGAGTCATTATTTAAAATACTAGAAAACCGTTATCAGAACAAAACGATAATCGTAGATACGCATGTTCTACGCAAGTCATTATGAAGTTTCCCAAATTAGTCAAAAGTCGGCTAAAGAACTTACAAAAATGCTAAATCATGAAAAAACGAATATACGGGCATTGAAATTATTAGATTTTGATAGACTTAAACTTTCGGATATATTGTTAATAAATGTTATCATTCAGAAACTTCATCGAGAGTCTAGAAATGATTTTCATGTCACATAATGTTCCAGAATTTGATACATTTTTTCAGTTTATTGCAAAACGGATGTTAGAAAGCTAATCACGAAATATACCGTTTAAAGGTGTAAAAGAAAATTACAAGCCGCCCAGACACTACAGTGGTTAGGAGAGTCTACTTTGGAACCGAAGGGCCTGGGTTCGAATCTCGGAGAAGGTATGGATGTTTGTAAATGCGCAGTGTCTTTGCTGCATGGGGGCACTTCAAATATATGGAGAGCCGAAAGTCCTCTCGTGTGGTTTGTTGACGGGAGACCCCTGGACCAGTTACCAGTGTGCTCTCCCTCAAAAGTGGCGTGGAAGTGGAAGTCCGACCTCCTTGAGTCTCCGGCAATCAATCTTCCATGAAATATGGAACAGCAACAAATTTACAATCACTACAAATTCATCTTATCGGTCAAAACGTCTCGTAGGTAGTTCGAATAAATTTTAAAATCATCTTGTGTCGTGTGCAAAAAAGCGCACTCCATATACAAGTACTCAACATTCAAAGATATGTATCATATTAAGAGGTTCAAGAAACATACATCAAAACTCCGCTTAAATTACTTATTCCTGTCTCATAAAGTATCTGAGTGTAGGTCAAAGATAACTTGTCCAATTTGAAAATTTAAACATCATATCTTTTGAAGCAGAGAACTGAGTAAAGATTCCATACTCGCTTTTCTTGAATCGAAACTGGAAAGGTACATACAGCTGCCGTCAATCATATTCAAGATTTATTTCAACATAAACATCCTGTGGTTGCAGTACTTCAGTCAGTCTCACCACAATTTTAGAGTGCAGAATATGCTAATTTTTTTCGATTAAAAACAGAAGATTTTTGCTCTTATTTCAGGAAATAATGGTTCTGTTCTAAATATTAAATCAAAAATAAAAGGTGAATTATAGGATTTAAAGGGCATTTATAAATAGAATTTAGATCTTTTGGTCATACCCAAAATAACTGACATTGTTTCCTAACATTGTTTTAGAACATCCTGAAATTTACAAACTCAGAAAAAAAAATTGATTTATTGCTTGGGACAGAGTTGATTTTTGAATTCATTAAAAGTAGAAAAGTTCACACGGAAGGCAAGAAACTGTATACAGTTATTTAGATCGGGCTCTATTCAAACTTTCATTTCAGTAGAAAATAATTCATTTGGTGATCATTGTTACTTTGTAGAGACATTAGGTTATTTTGTTGCTGAGAGACATGAAAAATGAGCAGTGCCCTCGCCTGGACTCAAACCATGGAACTCTCAAGTATGCGTCGGGCGTGCTGACCAGTATTGGGGAATGCTTTGTCATTACTGCTATCATTTGTGACAGCCGAAAAGAGCTTCATATGTCATTTTCAAATCATTGCCCAGTCTTTAGTTTACAGCCACGTAAATGCCATTAAATAAAAATTCCGATTAATCTGAAAGCAATTAGCAAAGAAAAACAAAACTTCCAAGAGAAGAAAACAAAAAAGACAAAAATAATTCACAGTTTCTGATATTGCGTGACCTACTCTTTTAGTACTATCCATAGTATGATAGTTATATACCACATGTCGAGCACACATGTTGAATAAATAACTACATTAAAATTAATGTTGTCTGTAGTTTGTAAGGTTCAACCACTGTAAAATTCTTGTGTTAATTAACCAGTTATTATGATTTTGATCTGCACTATAATTTCTTCTTTCCATATGCCTCACCAGAATGCAAATTAGCTTTGACAGTATTTAAGCTCAAGGTTTTTGAATCTTAGAAATGGAGAGCATTTGGAACTCGAATCACGTTGTTAGAAATCCTAACCAGCTGTATCTAAAAGTAATTATACCGGCTTTTGCATTATCTCGCTAAATGATGTTTTAGTTATGCGTCGGTAAAATATTGAGCCAGTTTATAGCTTATTTTGTTGAATGTGTAGTCTTAGACTACGTTCCCCGAGTTTGAATTTGACTATTATTGCTTTATTTACATCGCCACAAGTAGTGGTTGTCTGTAGCACAAATTGTGCTTTTCATGTTCAAGTTCAGGCCAAATAAAAAGGGTTATTTTAAAACCTTTTCCTATATTTGTGAGTTTTAAAACGTAACGATAACTTGCTAACCCTTCTAACAGGATCACAGCATAATATAAAAGGCTTTAGCAACCCTACAGGTCACAAGGAAACCGCACTACAACTGATAATCAGAGAGTCAGTTTCGAACATATAGTTTAATTCGAGTTATTAAACCCATGATTTCCGGCCTTTACGGTTGCATGCAGATTTTCACTTACTTTAACTAACAAATAATGCAAGTCATTCTGTGGTTGAAATGTACAAATCATGTAACGTTAGAAAAGTCTTACATAACATTAAAATTAGTGTACTAATTTTAATAAAAATAATTCGTTTGGTAAACTTGTAATCATATCAATATTAATCAACTATAAAGCAGATAGTTTTTAAATGACTCAGTTATACTAATCAGAAAGTATTCTTATAAATGGAAAATAATGTTATTTATATAATGGTGGATGGACTGGCAACAAGGCGTCATTAAAAATTTGTCAATAGTGTTGACACAGTAATGAGTCAGAAAAATCGGAATTATGTTGATAAAGATGTTTATATCATCAAAAGTTTTGTTTAAGTATATAGGGTTGCGAAAATTACCTTAAAATCGGATGTCACACTTCCACCGCAAAGTTCTACCAATTCGCTCATACTGTACCATGCATCAAATGTCCACTTGCATTTTTTCAGATCTAGATGCTGATACAGAAGATGTGTTTCGTTACTGCATTGGTCTCCATGATAAGGAAAAGCTTTATGCATGTCATCAACTGTGGGTTTCAAGCTTTTTAAAAATCCTCTGTTTACTTCTGTTTGTGTGACGGCTGATTGCAGTAAATTGGAGCATACATGTTGCTGTCTGTAAATATTCTGTGATAAGAGGAACTCTACATTATGCAATGGATGAGTCGATAACAAAGGAAGAAGACCATCCTAAAAATAAATAAACAAAATTAAACTCTTATCCTAAAACCTGTACGCATATTTGTAGGATTAATAAATATAAGATATTAGAGGAATAAATTTTTGATCAGTGGGTAGCTTGAATTACAGTCCAGGCCATTTAGGCTACTGTTTTTTAAAAATAAGAAAATTTAAACTTTTAACTGGTTAAAGCAACATTTTATAAGGTTAATACTTTTACCTCTTACTGTGTTTTCATCCAATAAAAAATAAGCTTGGAATATATTCCTCTATTTATTGTATTAAGAATTTATTAGGCGATTTATTTACAGCTAAATTTTAACAGTTTATTTTCACACGAATTCCATTCTTCTTTCATTTTGTGCGAGCTTGAAAACAAATCTTCGTGAAACATTTCTTCGGAGTCCTTTTTCACATTTCTTTGAGTTTTTCCAAGCACAATAATAGAGCTATTTTCTTGGCATATCTTAACCACTCGCTGCAAGAGATAACTAGATTTTATTTGTCAAATGGTAATTTCATTAAACAAAATTGCATCGAAAGATGCCTTAGGAATTTCTAATTTGATTTTCGCGTCGTATATATATATACAATTTGATAACTACTAGATAGCAGAGCTATTTTTTGGAATGAGTAATAATAGACGTTGATTGAAAAAAATGGGACTTCGCCTATTAGTAAATGTGTGCGCATTCTTTATAAAGCGAAAGAGCAGAAACGTCGCCACATGAAAAGGGAAGTAGTCATTGAAAATAATCCTTTCTACCGGAATGATGACAGATCTGAGTCCCCTCAATAGCACGTATGGCTTCCTTGGACATTCACGCACATTTGGTATCAATGCATGATCTCCACTGAATTATTAAGAACTTCGTCGGTATTATTCCATTCATCCCTCAAAATAAGTTAGAATTCCTAGACAGTTAGGGAAGAGAACTAACTATCTTAAGCGTGATATAAAGGATTTGAATTCAGAAAATTTTTCTTCTTTTCCATCACTCAATGACTTACTTTCCAGTTTTTTGGGCACTTCATTTACCTTGTGTGGGCGGATTTCGTCATCCATCTATAAGTACTCTATATCAATTGCATTACAAAAAAGATAAAAGGCTAGTAAAATCTCGACGTAGATCGCTGGAATGTAACAGTGTCTTCGGCAGAGTCGTAAAGCTATTTCTGCCACTGTACATAATGTCCCCTTCATACAATCACTCCTCTGTCATAACAATCAGTTTCAAGAATATTCTATAATTGATAATGGGTTCCTCATCAGTGATCATAACCAATTAAATTATGTTTTGCAAACATACTTTGTTCAACATTTGTCATAAAAATTGAGAATTTATAATACAATCTTCATAAATCTACAATATGATTTTCCTATCAAATTTCGCTACTTGAAATTAGGAATAAATAAACAGCTCTTGTGCATTGCATTTTATACGGGTAAGAGATCTTGCACTACAATGTCTTCTTAACTTATTTTTCTACGATTGTGCTACGGTCGAGAACACCACCTTGAGTAAATCTACTTCTTAGCAATCGTTAAGCAATATTATTGTTAGCCATCGCATCAGACATAAATTAAAACTACTAGATAATAAGGAGGAAAAATTACTAAATGTATGCACACGTTATTTGATGAATTTCCAGAATTATGAATAATTATAATGAATTTTCAGATTCTTCTTCTCTATATTCTCAAAATACACATTCTTATTTCTTAAGAAAAAAAACTCTATCAAATTTGACGAAAGAAAATAAACTGTACACCTTTATTTGATAAACTTTCAGATTATTTATAATCTCTAAATGCGCATTCTTATATCTTAAAAAAGGAAACTATATGTACTAATCTTTTTACAACAATCTTATTTTTTAAACATTATTATCTTTACGCAAATCATTTGTAATTTCCTTTTATGTATTTAAAGAATGGCTGATATTTTGTAGTTTAAATAATTCCGAAGTAGGGAATGTGTGTAAAAGATGGAGCAATTTTTTTATATAGGTTATAAGCAGATCTAAATAATTAAAACCGCTGAAAATAATCTCATTGAAAGTAGGCATATTACACTTAGCTCAGTCAATATGATAAACGATAACTGTTTTTAGCAGGTTTCCGGATAAAAATTAGTTAATTAAAATAACTGCTGCATGGCTGTTACTTCTTGAACTCAATTTCCAGAAGACCTGTCTGAAGCCATTCGGTACAATTTGAAATTTGTTCTCTTATTGAAACAAAAGAAATCTCAATAGCTTATAAGGTATTTCTCCCACATTCTTCGCATCCCTTCCCCAGCGTGCTGACCCTGTAGTGGTCAGCACGCTCGACGTGTAACTGAGAGGTCCGTGGTTCGATTTCTGGCGAGGGCATTGCCCATTTTCCATGCCTCCTGCTTCAAAAATACCTAATGTATATAAGCGACGCCCGAACTAAAAGGTGGTGGATGATGATTCTCCACTACCACGATTTGGCGATTGGGGCCCCTAATCCCCAGTCACCCTTTAAAAGGGGAAGTATATAAGGTATTTCTCCCACCTCCTTCGTATGCTTTCGTGGTGTAGTGGTCAGCACGCTCGACGCGTAACCGAGAGGTCCGTGGTTCTATTGCCGGCGAGGGCGTTCCTCATTTTTCATCTCTCCTGCTTCTAAATAACCTAATGACTCTACAAGCTTTCTAATAATATCAGTCGTTTAAAAAAGTTCATAAAAATAGCGATAGTACTACAAAAGTAAAATAAATTTATATATGTATACATAAACATCAGCGAAAATTAAATTTTGCAATATGACAAGGAAGCAGGAGAGAAGTCTTAGCTTTTTTTCATGAACAGTTTCTTCATCAAGCCATCAAGTAGGTTTCCTAACAATAGTAAACTCTCTTCTTTTGTCGCTTTTTTTTCTATAGAAGCGAAAATACCCGAGACTTCTCATCGGATAGTGAAGATAAGCTGCCTGTGCTATTATTGTTCTAAAATAAAAATATTTTCATGATACTTTTTAAAGTTAAAAGTATAATTCAAGAAACTTATTTGTAACAGAATTATAAATAATTTCACCTTCTAATTATGACTGAATTATTAATAATTCTAGGTTATTTATAGCTGCGTTATCAACACGACTTTTCTAAGGGTTTAGTAACTGGCCTAGCTAATTGGGAATATACACCCCTGTTTTTTATAATAGTGAAGTTTCATTTCACGAATAGCGTATTTCTTTTGTTTGATTTTCTGCATATTTTTTAGAGTCATTCTACGATTAACTGGATAATAAATATAATTCCTTCTGCATGCCATTCAAACTAGAGCAAAGCAAATTTTCTTTCCACTTTCCCCTTATAACAACTGAGATTTAAAATATATTCTTAATTCCTTAAATTCAGTTTCCTTATGCATATTATTTAGAATCAGAGAATTTTTTGAAAAACTAAACTTACGGTATACCTTATGAAGTTAGATGTTTTTAAAATACAGCAGCAACTTTTATTTATGTTTAGATTCTGTGATTCAAGGCTTACTTAAAATAACTCTGTGAAATTACAGCCAGTGTAAGGTTTTAGGCAAACAATTAAATTTACTCTTAATAGATTCATAAATTTTCATAAATAGATCTGCATAATTTCGATTTGAAGAAGGATCTGAAGAGAAAATTTTAAAAATTATATAATTAATATACATTACACTTAAAATGTAGCATAAAAATTATAGTAGCTTGTAGATTAAAAAAATAAATATTTTATTGAGTACTATTTAGAAACTTACTTCATGAGGAATTTCTACATGAATATGCAGCTTATTTGGATGATGGGAGTCAGATGATTTGATATATTCAAGAACAGCAATAAAAGACTGGGACTGCAAAGTCAGTTGTGAATATTGCGATCTCAGAGTAGAGTGGCAGAATCCTAAGGCAAAAAACATATGATGTTTAGAGGATTATATATGTATCTTCTAAGTACTTTTCTTTTATATAACATTAATGCTTCTATCATAATTTTATCATGCAGAAATATATATGTAGTCAGCCTTTTTTTCCAAGCATATACTAGCTTCATAACATTCTTTCATCTCCTATTTTGTAGTCTAGTAAACGTTGCCACCGTATTTAGTGTCCTTTAGAAAAATATCTCAAAACAGGCGACATTTCAAAGATATTCAAAATTTTAATGTCTAAGTTTAGAGGAATCAAATATATTTTTCAACTATTTGGTATATTTCACTTTCTTCTGTTTATAAAATTTTGGATATTTTACGTTTTGACATTCGCAGTTTCAAAATTAATAAAATTTGTTCATAATTCATGACTGGATGATCAAAAAGTGACAAAAGAAGTAAAAATTCGATAATTCTATTCTTTTGACAGTAGCACGATGTGTTGTTTACAGACATGCACAGAAAGACATAGAATAGGTTTCGATAGTGAAAGATTTTATTGCCAGAGTACTTACTTATTGCCAGAGTACTTATTGCCAGAGTCCACCAACAAGCTGTGCTTCAGTTGTCAGAAAAGTGCTCAGTTGTCATCAGTGGCGCAGCACAGTTCTCAACGATTAAATATAAATAGGATTAAAATATTCAATATGACAGCCAACATTTACAAGAATGGTCGTCAGCCGTAGCACGACACTCTGCACATCCTCGAAGAGAGTTCAGATGTAATTCCTAACACATGGCGGTTAGTAACTTCTTTCAGTATGGCCAATAACATTGACCGATCTCTGTACTTCTATGACTTACAGTTGTCCCGCAATCAAAAGTCACAAGGTCATTCACGAAGGAAAAACTGACGAAGAACATGGTCATCGTCAAGTATCAAATATCAAAACTGAATTCTGACTGACATGGTCATCGTCAAGTATCGATGGCAGCAGGTATTGGGCAGAACCTGTGTAGAGGCGTTCCATTGTTCATGAATACTGCATATTTAAGGAGTGAATCTCTTTTAAAAATCCTGCATTACGCTTGACTGTGAAAGAAACATTTCGAAACGTACCACTACGAATTTTCTCAAAGAAAAAGAGACCTACAGTGAATTTATACGGTGAACCCGGTTACAGCCGAAATCATCGGGGCAAAAACATCGCGGACGAAAACGTCGAGGAGAAAACAACGCAAGGCGAAAACGTTGTGCTACAAAACATAGTGGAACAAAATAAAGCAAAGAGAAAACATAGTAGTTCTAAAACATCGTGGTACAAAATATCGTGGTCGAAAATAATGCGGTCCAAAAACTTCCCAGTTTAAAAATTTCGTCGTCGAAAATATCGTGGTAAAAAATAAAGCACCTACAAATCTTCGCATGACGATAATATCGCACAGACGCATTTTTCAGGTTTTAAAAGCTGTAAATGCACATTCAGATAATAATTTGGGAGCGCAGGAAGAACAGAGGTATATTTTTACTTCTATATATCATATATTTGAATGAACTTAATAAATTTTTGTTGAAAATTAAGAAAGAAACTTAAATATTTAAAAAATTGAAAATGAGTAGAAAATTAATGCAACTTTTAGCACTTTATAGAATTTTAAATTTACATACTTAATTCATAAAAGACATTAATAAATTAACCTTTTTTTATAAAGTTTTACTGATACTTTTTGGTGAAAAATACAGTCTAAAACTGTTTAGAAAAAGAAAGATAATTAACAGTATGAGGTTACCTCTATAAAAATTGCTTAGTTAATTATTAAATTATTTTATTTCACGTTTGTTCATCTCATATCGTTTTAGTGAAAATTATATCTTGTTCTGCTTTCCAATTATTCTTAAAGTGCCGTTGTTACACATTTTCATGTATAGCGTGTAATCAATTATTTGGATGCCGATTTATTAGTTATGAAGAAAGTCAGTTACATAATATGCCACTACGGGATCGGAATTTATTGGATTATTCCAAAACACGCTAGAACTATCTGCTTAAGGGTAGGGATGCCTTTGTAGATTACTCTCTCAGGAACTAGCACTTATTTACGTTATACATTAGGAAAATCACGAAAATCCTATGCAACCAGCTCGTTCGCTTGGTCGAAATACCAGCGTTTAGCGACTTTACCGTCGGGCAA
>KK115857.1:446064-462810 GCA_000611955.2 Stegodyphus mimosarum | reverse complement strand
GGAATATTAAAGAAAACTAGTTAGTTTTTACATCAGTCATTGGAAGACTCAAATTTAAAAGTATACTTAGAGAATTTAAAGGCAATCTTTTGTTTAGAAATAATATGTAATTGCAATGAACCCTTCTTAGAAATGCTGGTATCTCCCTAAGACGACTAGTGTTTTTGATAACAGAAATAAACATAGGTTTTAATTATTATGAAAGATGAGCACACCCACGCAAATTTAAAAAGACAAGGCGAAATCCTGAGTGGTCGATTTGAAGGGAATTCTTTACATATAACTTTACATTTAGGCATTTCTTATAAGCACTTTGAAAGTATTATTCAATTTTGTGGATAAATTTTATTCGAAAATTTCTTAGTTATCGATTGAATTTTTATAACATACAGTGAAGCAGCTTCCTAAGATGAACACCTCTCTAAGTGACCAGTATAGGAATGAAACTTTAGTATCAAATCTCATTCTTCCATGATGACCACCTTTATAGAACGGTAAATCATTTCAAACCGCAAATGGTAGCCTTGAACTTAGCTTTCCCATTTAGTGTTTATTTATTTTCTTTAATAAACATTTAATTTTCTTTCTTAACACGTATTGAATCACTTCGTACCAACTTTACCTGGAAGTGATCAGTAGTCGATTTAAGATGACCGATTATTCTAGATGTTCTTAGGTAGGTATTTTGTCATGGCTGCTGGTAAACTGTTGTGGGATTATCACTTAACGAAACTCGGCTTAGATAAGAATGTTTAATGGAAACTGTCTTATATTGGTAATTAGAACAAAAAAAGTACTGGCCGATGTCTTTTATTCCTTAGTTGGTTTGGTTTATTTAATTATGACGAAGCACTCAAAGGCTATCTGTTAAGGGGAGAGATGCCTTCGTGGAGGACGTCTTAAGGAAAATGTGGCTCGTATACGCGTTACACATGGAAAAACGACGAAAACACCCATGCAGCCAGCGCGGTCGCCAAGATTCGAGCCCCTAGTCCAAACTACAGAGAACTTCTATTCCTTAAAATCAAATTATTCAGCGAACTTCCATTCCTTAAAATCATGCTTTTGCTCGGTGTTTCTTAATTTCGGCGTGCCAGAAATCTATAGGAAAATTTCATTAATATTTCTGAGTTGGAATTTTTTTAACTAGTAATTTTGAAGCTATTGTTTGTCAATGAAATTTTTAATTAAAATTTAATAAAATAAAAACTTTACCGGACTGCCCTTAGAGTAGACGCATCCACGCAAGATTAAAAAGATATTGTGGAAGCTTGACTGTTCGCTTTAAAAGGGATATGCCGATTTTTTTTAACCTTTCGTTAAAGAATCAATCATATATTTCCGATTCCAAAAAAAGGTTTCAAAGGCTTTAGGTGTTAGATATATCATCATTTATTCTTTGAGGGAGCTGTGTGCAATTCTAAATTTAATTTTGTATTTTTTTTCAAGATTAATGTACAGGTAACAGACACTGTGAACAAAAGTTGCATAAATGCGGACATCAGGTATCAAAGAGATAGCAACAAGGCTTAGTTTTCCGCAAATTAGCAGTACTGGCAGTAATTTTACAAAAAAAGGGGGGGGGAAGAAATATTTAAAATTTTCAGATTTTATATTACACCCAGACGGGAGATTTTTTTAAAATTTACAGACACATACGCGTTTCGAGAGCATATGAGCTACCCCCACATTGTGCTAAAAACATTTAAAAATAACATATCTATCTTTAGAATATCCGACAGACAATCTCACTCGCTAGAAATAAAAATGTCTTATTTCCTAGTGTTGTCACTGCTCTCTTTGAAAATTTTTGAATTTTTAATCAAAAATTCCTTAAAATTTTACAAAATAGAAAATAAAAGAAATTTAAAATTCGGACTTCCAATTGCTCATACTTGCGTGGAAGGCTACGTTATTCAAAATTTGATGGCTCTTGTTTGTTGTTGTTTCACAATAGGAGAAACATGCATATATTCATGTAGATTCTTCATTATTTAGTTTCTTTAAATATAATACGGGAGGAATAATATTTGGTGGAAGCAATCTGAAAAGTGATTCGGACATTTAAAGAGATTCGACGCAAAATGCCGTTTTTTGCGGCTTCTAGGTTAACGTCCATGTGGGATAATAATATTATACGATTAGATTTAATTAATATAAAGAACATGAACATGTTACATGAAAGTAGCATTCCTTCCTAAAACATCATTAGTCCGCATTCTTGATTATCTGTGTGAGAAATACGCGTTTTGCAAATTATTTATTTCCTTGCTCCTCAAAATTATTAACAACGGCAAAAAGTTTACAGTTTTTTAGAAGAAACTCAGAAACTCACATATTTGATGCACTGAATAGTAACCTGAAATTTAGTTAAGCGATTATCATTTTTGGCGGGAAAAACTGAATCTTGAAACTGTAATCAAGGTCCTTTAGATGAAGAAAATAACATCGGGCTTTTTTGAAATTATTGGAGGTGCTGAAGATTTGTAGATATCAATGAAGAAAGTACAGAAAGTGGATAAAGAAAAAAGCAAAAATAAGGATAAAGTTTTATTTCAGGCGAAGACTGATGATGCAGTAACTCAGAACAAAATAGTCTGGAAGTGGTGTTGTACTCAACAAGGAAAATGAAACAGAAACAATGGTCACGATGAGGTTCTAGAATGTGTAGTAGAGAAGTTGTTAAACTGCATAAATGATTAAACTAGGTTCAAATTCAGTGGTATCATAACTAGTGTTTGTTCAGTGCTCCATATAGTATGAAAGAATATCAACATTGTGTCTAGAAAAGGAGAGAATGAACGCGATAGAACATTTTACACAAGAAAAATTCAAAGCAATCTTCATAAATTTTATAGCTATTTTAATTAAATGCTGCTTTGGTATGCTTTGTAAAAATTTTTGATTAAAAATATTTTCTTTATGTGGTACTCGTACGTTAATTACGATTTCATAAAATCATTTTCTAATCTGTGCATGCCTATGCATTAATCAGCAAACACATTATAAATATTTGAGGTGATGCCTGGATTCAGTATAAAATGTTCGATTACTATTGTATTAACTTCATGAATATGTGATTTTATTGGAAAGAGATTAAAATGTTATGTTACTTATTATTCGTATTGCTAATCTTTGGCCAAAAACCAGAAAAAATATTAATTAAATCGATCTTTTTAATACAATTAATTGATGAAATTATATATTAATTTAATCAATCTGTATGTATGAATACAAAGATGCAAAAAAGGCGAGGACTTTATCAAGATACAACCAAAGGCGATGGAAATATGTTTGGTAAACACTGTTCGTAGAAGTTTTTTTTGGGGTATATCAGTTGTAAAACATACAAATACAATTAAGTTAAGAAATGCGATTTCTGTTTGTTGCATGAAGCATCCTCTGTTGTGACTGAAATTTTTAGCTGCCTTTTGTTAACGAAATAGCCTTCAGCTCACAGATGGATAGAACCCCTGGGTGGAACCCGCGTCCTCCGAATTCAGCCGCTGAGAACAGCTGTGACCTTCGGGAATTTAGAATTCGGGATATTCTCCAGCTGGCCGTGGTAGAGAACGTAGACTGTCCGAAGATGATATTTTAAACTTTTCATGTGGCAAAGACGAAGGGTCTCTACACATAACTACTAGGAAAGGAGGAGAGAAACAGCTGCTTATAATTTTAACAATGGAAGTTTAGGTAACGCTGCCGGCGAAGAAACTTGTTTTTCAACTCAATACTTAGAGCTAAGAGCTGCAAGCGTTAGTTTCCCGAAAATTTCCGAATTACACTTTCATCTTGTTTACATATTCTCACTTCATTTCCGAAACGAATTTGAAAACGAAAAAAAATTGACGAAAGGAATCTTTCATCTTATGAATAAAATAATTGAATTTAAAATGTGAAACTAAATCATTAAAGGGAACTGTTGTAATAAACTCACTAACCAATATTATGCAAATTTTAAGTGCAGTGACATACAGCATTTAATTCTCTCCCTTAAACGATTCATTAGCCCAAAGAGACAATTTGCTCAGAAGAGCTATTAATTTCATTTTGGTATTTTGCGTTGGTTCACTATAAAAGTCTGACTCACTTTTAAAATTGTTGCCACCAAATGTTACAGCCCTGCGATGTATTTAAAGAAATTAAATAATGCAAAATTTGCATAAATATATGTATGTTTTTCGCATTGTGAAAAACGACGGTACGTAGAGTTAATCAAATTTTGAATAATAGTCCTCCACTCGAATATGGGCATCTGGAAGATCAAATTTGGAATATGGGATTTGCTTTATTATATATTTCACATTTGTAAAACTGTAACGAATTTTTGATTAACAAACTCAACGATTATATATTTCACATTTTGTAAAACTGTAACGAATTTTTGATTAACAAACTCAACGATAAGCGTTTCATTAACCTTATCACCGCGAGCATCTTCAAAGTACGGATATTTTATACGCGACTTTTCTTTACATTTCTTACTGGTATTATGCTGGCAGCGTAGCAACGCAAAGACGTTACAATGTCTAACTGTATTTTGCGTCGAATGACTTTGAATGTCTGTATAACTTTTCAAATCCCGTTTCGAATCCCCCGTGAAAAATTGGCCCTTTGGGTGTAATATAAAATCTGAAATAAATTTTTGTAATTTATTTTATTTATTTATTTTTAATTGCAGTTGTTCAGTCATTCCGATTTCAAGAACCAATATCATCTTCTCCAAATGTCATTTGTAAAATGTTTAAGTCCTCAAAGATGTGCTGCTTTTAGTCTAGGGTTTATATGACATCTTGCCTAATTAATATTGCATATTTTCAAATTTTCACACAGAAAATAACTTTATTGTGAAAAATTTCTAAATTATGCTCATTACACATGTGTTGCACTGCACGTAAAATTATATTTTTGTTGATCATATTTTTGGTTGATCATAAAAATTCATAAAACCATGAGTCTATTTGACTTAATTGTATTTCTCACATGCTATATAATTTTATTCTTACATGCCATATAATTGTATTTCTTACATGTCAGTTATATCATATATTTTTAGTGTGAAATATGCACTAAACGTATAACCTGCATTAAAATAACTGTGTCACGGAATCAACCCGAATTCATGAATATTATTAAGATGAATAAGGACACTATTCAATATAGTAAGGACAACATGCAAAATGAATAAGGACTATATACATCTCCTCACATAAACGCATCATCGCCACGACACTTCATATAAAAATTAAACATGTTGCAACACTAAAAAGAAAATAAAAAATAAAAATATAAAATAAAAAAACAAGGGGGGTTCAGCAATCCGATACTCGAAAAAAGCACGTGATCCGAGTACTAATTAAGCCTTGCATGAATATTAAAAGAGAACGCATACTGAAGCGTGAAAAATGAATTACTCCATAAAGTTAGAAACGTATATGCAAGATTTTCCCCCTTTTATTACATGCAAATACAATAATGAACATTGTAGAGTTTTTATGGTGAGGAAAAGAAACAGACAAGCCTTTTTTTCCCCGTGAAATGTAAGGTGAACTAAATGTTTTACAATGCGAGTGGTTTGGTGAGATAAAGGAAATCGTATAAGAAAATAGTGTAACAGTTGTTCACAGTGGTGTAGCTGGATAAAACAGAACTCCATATTTGCCTAACAGTACATCTCAGAATGATTCAGCTAATTTAAAGCATATATGTGTTAATTAATATGAACTGAGAAACTAAAACTACATTTAAGTACAGGTAAAAAAAATAACAACAAAATCTGTAAATTTACTAAACAAAAGTATATTTTTTCTTCGATTTAAAACTGAAATCAGGATGTCTTCTTTAAAAATACCTTTTTTCAAAACATCTTAGAGATGCTTTTAGTTTAATGCGTAGCAGCACTCAATTGTTTTATTTTACTGAAAAAGAATTCTTTCAGCTCACTTTCATTAAAATGATCATGCAGGAAGAGAACTCGGTTATTAATTTTTAGTTATGATTGACACTCAAAATCATACGTTATAAAATATTTAAAACGATTCACAAAATAATAACATTTTCTTATTCCAAACAACTGGAATTTAAATACATAAAAATTGAACTTAAAACGCCTGACTCATTGAAAATAATAGTCAATGTACAATATGCGGCCCACAAGCGGCCGAGCGGTAAAGTCTCTGAACACTAGTAGTTCGGTTCAAATACTGGTAGTTCGAGATTCAAATCCCACGAAGGAGCTAGCTGCATGGGCATTTTTGTGGTCTTCCCCCATGTGTAACGTATTATTAAGAGCCAGTTTCCCTCAGAAAGGTATCCACAAAGGCATTCCTTCAGTGTACGGTGGAACACGTAAATAATAATAATAATTAATAATGCACAATATGCGCAGTTTTTCTTCCTGAAAACTATCTACTCTAAGTGCAGTCCGATGAAGTTTTTATTTTATTAAATTTTAGCTAAATATTTTCATTGACAAATAATAGCTTCAAAATCACCCGTTAAAAATTTCAGAAGACAAAGAATCGCCACAAAATAAAATCTCACTCACAAATATTAATATACACTTGCTATAGATTTCTGGCACGCGGAAATTAAGATATTCTGAAAATTGGGCACCGAGAAAAACCATGACTTAAAGAAACAGAAGTTCGCCGAACACTGGTAGTTTGGTAATAGTTTGGTCTGGGGTTCGAATCTTGGTGACCGCGGTGGCTGCATGGGCGTTTTCGTCGTTTTCCCATGTCGGAATGTTTTCCCATGTTTTTCGTCGTTTTCACTGTATGTAACGCGTATACGAGCCACATTTTCCTAAAACGTCCTCCACGAATTCATCTCTCCCCTTAGGCAGATAGCCTTTGAGTGCTTCGTCATAATTAAATAAACCAAACCAACTAAGAAATAAAAGAAACCGGTCAGTACTTTTTTGATCTAATTACTAATATAAGATAGTTCCCATTAAAAACATTCTTATCTAAGGCGATTTTCCTATAAGTGATAATCTCACAACAATTTAGCAGCAGCCATGATAATATACCTACCTAACAACATCTAGAATAATTCTTCATCCTTAACCGACTACTGGCCACTTCCAGGTAACGTTGGTACGAAATGATTCAATATGTGTTAAGAAAGAAGACTAAATGTTTAATAAAGAAAATAAATAAACCCTAATGGGAAAGCTAAGTTCAAGGCGACCATTTACGGTTCGAAATGACTTACCCTTCTATGTAGGTCGTCATCTTAGAAGGATGAGATTTGATGCCAAAGTTTCATACCTATACTGGTCACTTACAGAAGTGTTCGTCTTAGGAAGCTGCTTCACTGTATGTTAGAAAAATTCAGTCGATAACTAAGAAATTTTCGAATAATATTTATCCACAAAATTAAATAATACTTTTAAAGTGCTTATAAGAAATGTCTAAATGTAAAGCTAAATGAAAAGAATTCTCTTGAAATCGACCACTCGGGATTTCCCCATATCTTTTTAAATTTGTGCGGATGTGCTTATCTTCCATAATAAGTAAAACCTATGTTTATTTCTGTTCTCGAAAACACTAGTCGTCTTAGGGAAATACCAGTATTTATAAGAAGTGTTCACTGCAATTATATATTATTTTTTTAAAAAAAAGATCCCGTTTAAATTTTCTGAGTATACTTTTAAATTTGAGTGTTCGAATGACTGATGTGAAAACGAAGTAGTTTTTGTTAATATTTCCCTGCTAAACTGGCTACTACTGCGCCCGGTAAAATCGCTGACCACTAGTATTTTGACCAAGCGAACGAGCTGGTTGAATGAGATTTTATTGATTTTCCTAACGTATAATGTAATTATGTGCCAGTTCTTGAGGAAGTACTCTACAAAGGCATCTTTCCTCTTAAGCAATAGCCCTAGCGAGGTTTGGCATAATTCAATAAATTCAAATCCCATAGTGGCATATTACGTAACTGAATTTCTTCATAACTAACAAATCGGCATCCAAATAATTGATTACACACTAGACATGAAAATGTTAGCGACACTTTGAATGGAAACAAAACAAGATATTATTTTCACTAAAACAATATCAGGTTAACAAACGTGAGAGAAAATAATTTAATAATTATCTTGTAGAGACATTAGGATTTTTTTTAAGCAGAAGTAAATGAAAAATAAGCAATGCCCTCGCCGTGATTCGAACCACGGATCTCTCGAATACACGCCGAGCGTGCTGACGATTATACCACGAAAGCATGCGAAGAAGGCGGGAGAAATACCTTATAATGTAAGCAATTTTTATAGAGATAACCTCATGTTGTCATTAATCTTCTTTTTCTAAACATTTTTAGACTGTATTTTTAATGAACAATTATCAGTAAAAGTTTATGAAAAAAAGATTAATTATTAATGACCTTTGTTTATTAAGTATGTAAATTTAAAGTTCTGTTAAGCGTTATAAGCTGCATTAATTTTCTATTCATTTTCAATTATTTAAATACTTAAGTGTCCTTTTTACATTTTCAATAAAAATTTATTAGTTCATTCAAAAATATGAAATATAAAAGAAAAATATCGCTCTATTCTTTCTGCCTTCCCAAATTATTATGTGAATATGAATTTACAGCTTTTAAAATCTAAAAAACGCATGTGTGAGATATTATCGTCATGCAATGCTTGTAAACACTTTATTTTTTTCCACGATATTTTCGACGACGATGTTTTTAAACTGCGAAGTTTTTGGACCGCATTATTTTCGACTACGATATTTTGTACCACGATGTTTTAGAACTGCGATGTTTTCTCTTTGCTTTATTTTCTCCCACGATGTTTTGTAGCACGACGTTTTCGCCTTGCGTTGTTTTCTCCGCGACGTTTTCGTCCGCGATGTTTTCGGTGGACACCGTGAACCCGCATCAAACTGTCATCAATGCTGCCATCATTCTGTCATACAAGTGATTAATATGGTAATTAAATATATTAAAACTGAAAATATGCTTAAAATTATTTATTTGTATAAATCAAGAACTTTTAATAACTTAATTTACATTATTTATAACTATCTTTGTAACCTTTTGTTGAAAATTCTACTGTTTGCGTGGTTCGAAATTCACTGTTATCCTATACTGTCACAGAATTTTCCATCTTCTGTTTAAAAATTGTAAGAGTGGAGTGGACTGTGTTAATATTTAAGGGAATAAAATCTATTGTCATCTTTTTTAGAGCTTCCTGTATATGTAAAATTTCTTTAATACATTAGCATTTAAAGAGATACGGTCTTCTGTCTTAAAATATTCTATGTCACGAAAAATAAATAAGGAAAGGTTTTTATTAGAACATAAAATAGTAATTGTTTAAAGGAAAATAAAGTGTAATCTTAAATTATATGTATGAATTATATTTTGTTTTTCTTATTTATGAATATACTTTATATATAAATGTATAAAATATTAAGAAATTCTATATTATAAAAAGTCGTAGCTCCTTATTGCACAATAAAAAGAGTAATTTAATAAAAGGAAAAAGTATAATACTTTTTAAATAACTCTTTCGTTAAGGCTTTATAAGAGAAATAACAAACAACAGGTTGCATATAGAAAAGGTGGATTTGGGGCTGATAGAATTTTGACGGAATACCTGGAAAAGTTGAAATTGCGCCAAACATAAAAATAATTCTAAAAATAAAGCTCTCTTTTTTTAGGAATGCGAAGTAAAATTTCAACAGATAAAGCATCATGAAAGTTGTAGAAACATTTATAAACTATAAAAACAGCAAATCTGTATATGAATTACAGCATTACAATATTATCAGCATTCACACATCAAAACGGAGTACAAGTGCCTACAAAAAATCAATATTGCTTAAAAGCGAATGTAATTTCCTATATCATGTTGTAAAATATAGTATTTTTTTAAACTGAGAAAAGATTGAAATGATTCTCTAGATTAGCATTTATGGTTTTCGTATTGCTAAGATGGTGAACAAGTAAAGAATTTAGTGGATGTGGAGCTTGTAGGTAGAGTCTTAAAGATAATAATAAGAATTTTAACAAAGTTTAAAAAATTGAGTACAACTAAAATTAAAAAAAAATATTGAGGAAATTAACGTAACTAAAATCTAAAAAATATAACAGTTCATTGAATAAACAGAGACTTAATGCATACTAAAATTAATGTATAAAATAACGCAGTTCAGTTCTTGAAAAGATTTAGGCTGCTGTAAAATTTATATTTCTGAATAGCTATTAATGCTTAAACAAATTTTATTACTTTATTTAAATATTAAATTTATGAAATGAGATTTAAAAAATTGTAGAGACTTAATAGACGCATAATAACTTGAATATATAGTTCTAAATGAGAGTGTATCTATTTTAATAGAGTGTTTGTTAATCTTGGTAAAGAATAAATTGGCAAACGTTTTAAAATAGATGAAATTCTTAACAAAAGAAAAATGAAGTAGTATATGATGCTAATAATAAAATTTTTATAAAACGCAATAAATGGAACGAAGTTAAATTACCTGTTTCTGAATTTATTTTAACAGCCTTACTCTGCAGAGGAATACCCAGCTGGCCTGTTGAATCTTTGGGTTGTACAATACAACGTACTCTTTCATGAGGTCGAAAATAGATGCTGTCAAGTACCTACATAAAAAAATATCGAAACTTATTCAGTATAATAGCCCAATGAAAACTATACAAGTTTGAGAACTTCAGAGGATAAAAAATGCAAAGTAAAATACTCCTGTATTAAAAAAATAATAGAAATGTCATGTCATTTACGTACAATTTACGCAAACTAAGTACACTGCTCGACACTGAAAATGCAACACAAGAAGGAGTGGTCAGAAATTGATGAAATTTGGAAAAAAGACACAGACAGCAAGCAGCAATAAGTGATCTTTATTTCAAAATCATAGTCAGAATACAGAGCGAGAACAGCGTCGGCTCAGTAGGATGTAGGACAACCGCGGACAGCGATGCACGAAGAAACACGTCTAGGCATAGAGTCAATAAGAGTGCGGATGTTGTCCTGAAGGATGGCTCTCCATTCCCTTTCAACCATTTGCCACAGTTCGTCTTCTGAACGAGGCAGGGGCAGAGTCTGCATACGGTGTCCAATCACATCCCACACATGTTCGATTGGGGACAAGTCAGGAGAGCACGGTGGCCAGGGAAGCATCTGTATACATGCAGAGCATGTTGTCAGATGCGAGCTCTGTGTGATTGGGCGTTATCCTGCTGAAAAATTGCATTAGGCAGTCTCTGAAGGTAGGGGATTGCCACCGGCCGCAGTAAGTTATCTAAGTATCGTTGGGCCGTCACAGTGCCCTGAATACGAAATAGAGGTGACCTGGAATCGTAGGCAATAACGCCCCAAACCATTATGCCACGTTGTCGCGCGGTGGGGCGTTCGACAGTTACTGCCGGATTAGATCTGTCTCCACGTCGACGCCACACACGTATGCGGCGACTGTTACTGGATAAACAAAAGCGTGACTCATCTGAGAACACGACGTTTCGCCATTCTGTCATCCACAGCGCTCCAGTCCGGCACCATTCTAAACGTTGGAGTCTATGCTGTGGGGTCAATGACAGTCTTCTTAACGGACGCCGTGAGTGCAGGCTACGTTCAACCAATCGACGGGAAATGGTTCTCGTCGACACGGGAACATCCGGGGTATTTTGCACATGCTGCAGAATCGCGGTACAAGTGACTTGCGGGACCGCCACAGCTTGTCGGCGGATGCGTCGATCCACGCGTACTGACGTCACTCTGGCTGCACCTGCACCCCTCCTTCTTCCCACATTCCCTTGTTCCAACCATGTTCGCCATAGCCGATGCACCGTGCTCCGATCCAGCTGCGATTTGACGTAAGGACCAACCCGCCCTTCTCAGTCCGATCACCATACCCCTCGTATGGTGATCGGACTGAGACCATAACCCTCGTACCTGCTGGAAGTGCCTTCGTTGACGGCGGCCTGGCATTCTCTCCTATTACACCTATCCTCCGAGATAAAACCCAACTTTCTTCGATAATTCGTCTGGCAGAAATAACGAAATGAATATTGCGCATTCTGCACGTTCCTTCCCTTATATCTTACTTCACGTGCGTCGGAGAGCTGCGCATTTCACATCATTCGCATAACTCAGTGACGTGTGTCTACTTTAAAATTTTCATAAATTTCTGACGACTCCTTTTTGGTGTTGCATTTTCAATGTTGAGCTGTGTGGTTGAATTTGGTTGTTATACGGCATTAGTGTCCTTTCCCATAGAATAATAAACTCTTTGTGTTTATTGTTTAGATTTATCAAGGTGGTACTACGGCATCAACATATTTAGATAATTCAAGCTATCAAAACGACGCGACGAACATTCTATTACAGAGAACAAAAGGGGCATTCTACCAATGTTTCTGGGAGTGTCAAAAAAGTGCTAGAACAACTGTGCATATTCTGATAGATGCTATTTAAAAAGTGAATAGTTAATCGTTTTCTATGTTCCGAACAGTAGTGCTTTAAAGTACTTTCCGTGAACGTTTCGAAGTATTTGAGCTGTCAAATGGTATGCGCGGATTTTCAGTTACTGAAGATTGGGTCAGTGTTAAGGATTACGCTCAGGGTCCATTTATATATAATATCTAAGAGAAAGGAAGACGTTTATTAAGTTTAACAACACATTTCTTAGACTATATTATAATTTCTGTGCTAAGAAATGTCAAAGATGTGTGATCTCATGTGATTAAACGAAGAAATTAATGTTACAATAATAACAAAGACATTGAAATTCGTAAAAAGTTAAATTTTTCATGAGAGGAGCAACATTTCTAACATCATTATTTCTTTCATGGTGGAACGTTTGCATAGGTATATAAAGACGTAATTCCTTTATTATACGTAAAGAGGTAATTCTCAATTGATAAATGTTTCATTAACCGTTTTCCCCGAAAAAGAGCAGTGAGAAAGTTTTGTTTTCGAAAAATTATACTCTATCATTTATTACAATTTATATATTACATTCAAAAACCACAGAAATCCATACATTTTCAAAAGGAGGTTCAAATGAACTTGGAAATAAATATTTTAAATTGAAGGAAATGGCTTTTAATAGGTAATGATAATAATGATTGTAAACATATGAGGTCTATAAAAAGCAGTGGTAAACAAAATGCACAGAGAAAATGTATCAGCATTATCACATTTAAAACAATGCTATGTACTCAAATTTGAAAGCAACAGTTAAAAAATGAGTGAAAAATAGCAATAATATTATATGAAGTTGAAGAGTCAATCTGCAGAGTTTAGTTATATGAAACTATGTTATTCAAGTCTATCACAGATGAAAATAATTTCACCGAAATTTAAAAATCGATTTTTTTAAAATTTATCGTACAGTTTTATCAGTTGATATCAAAATAACAGAGCACTGATTCTTTTCTTTTTCTAAACTTAAAGCAGTAAAATCGACTCACTTTGTCATGTGCAGATGTAAACAGTGTAGAATATGTAATACTTTCAAAAGGTGAGATATTTTCTTCACTATCTAATGGCATAGCTACCTCCCACGAATAACTCATAGAAGAGGAATTAATTCCCGATTCCTTGCAGAGAGAAGCAGTTTCAGCATAAGACGGATAATTTGAATCGCAAGGCTGAAAATAAAAGTAAAGATTAGTGAACATAAGTTCATTTATTACTACAAGCACCTGTATATCGTTAGTGTATTACGTCAAAAATAGGAGCATACATTTCCTTAACTGATTTCACACACATGATCCTAAGATGTTATGTCTGTTTTATTCTACATTAAAAGCAACAGATATGTAAAATTTCACTTCATCGAATTAATCGAAACTCGGTTAAATGAAGAGATAGTTTTGAATATTTTCTGAAAGTATTATTTGAACACGTACGAACTCCCCATGTACCACGATTGTTCAACACGAGGCTTACAAAAGTAATTTAACGAAACAATAAGTTTCACATGCATTAATAAAACAGACAAAAAACCAGAACAGTAGCCTAGACTTCGCTAAAACAGATTAAGTTCATACCGAACTTTTTAAAATCATTCTGCAGGCATAATCTAGGGCCACCGCACATAGGATAGAAGAAAACTTAGCATTCCACATCACTTAATAATTAAATTCGAAAACTAGGCATTTAACAGCTTTTAATCAAATTCTTTTTCTTTGCCACCTTAAAGAAAAAATACGTACAATAATGACAAGTATCTCTGCATATTATACGCAGAAATATTAAACTACGTTATTTTTGTCTAGAACTTGACTTTCAGAAATCTGTTTTAAAGTTTTATCTTTCGTTAATGGATAATGCGAATCTAATTTACACTTAAACAGTTCTATAAATGTCAATAAATTACACCAGATACCAAACCAAAGATATTTCATTGTTGTTGTTTTTGTGTCTAATCTCGCTTGATGATACCAGAGGAAGCCCACGAAATTCATCGTGGCAAGGAGGCAAGATTGCGCCTGCTATTGACAAAAGCCTTCGACATCATACAGGTGATGATACGACTTTGCTCAGTCTCGCCTCAAACATTTTGAAGCAGAGCACACCGGGAAGACAGGTCCAAGAGTCTCCCACCCCTTTACCTCTACTACCACCAACCTCTGAAGAGGAACTTCGGCTCGCCGCATATTTAGAGTGCCCCTATGCCGCACAGACACTATTACACACATCCATGCCTTCTCTGGGATTCGTACCCGGGGCTTCGGTTATGGCATTTGAGCGTCGCTAAATGCGGCAGGTCTTTCAATAAATTAATGAGAGACATTTTGTAGAGGATATTTGAATACTTGCTATTGTGTGAGAAAACTTTCAACTGTCTACCACTCACGTTGATTTCTGAAATTGGGAACTTAAATTAGTTAGGAGTTGAGTATATTTACTTTGAGTTTATTTATTTATATTTTGTTTCTATAGTTATTTTTATTTCTTACATTTTACAATCTGCTTTTCTAGCTTCATGTATCGAGAATTTTCTTAGTAGTAGTTTAAAACTGGAGATGGCTTGAATCCTAAATGGTTTTAAATTCGAGTTCCATTTTCAAGCCTGAAAATGTTCTCGAATCTCTCTCAACTTTCGAAATTAGTACCTCTCGAATTCTTCAAATACGAAAACCGAAAGCAGTCTTTAACTTAATGTTAAACATATTTAAACTCTGCAGTTAATGAAAACCTAATTTAAGAATATTATTTTTAAAACACACCAGTATTTATTAAGAAAATAATGAAATTTGATAAATGAAGTACTTAATTAAGATGATGCGGCACTCAAAGATTCTACCTTCTATTCATATTGACGAATCAGATATAACTGAAATTGCAATAGTCGCGTTTTTTTTCTAATGAACGTTATTATTGAGTGCCATAAAAATAATCTTAGCAAAGTTTGAGTGTAAACATTTTACTGCTTTTTAAGCTAGGATACGAAAGTTTCGCATGAAGACTTCAAGATTCGAATGTCCTACTCCAATTTAAGCGGATCAATAATCAAAAGTTGATTAGCGTACTTATTATCAGTTTTAAACTAAGAAAGGCGGTAGCCTGCAGCACCAAAACAAGTCAAAAGATCAATTTAAATAATATATTTTCCACAGTTATTTAGTTCATGCCTCTGTACTAATAACATATGAAGGGATATTTCAGGTCTTTTCTATCCAAAAAGTGAATATGTCATTTTCCACCACTGCTAAAAATTGTAATAAAAATACAAATTTAACAATTATTAAAAATTATTATCAGTACTCATTTACTTCTAGGGATTTAAATGAAAATAAATTGTTTAAAAAAGAAATTCTGAGGTTCATTTTATGCAAAATACGAGTTGGTCTTCCTATGTACGAGTCCCTAGCAGGATTCAGTGTTTTGAAATGAAACTTGAGAATGCAAATTATGCGCTCGAGAGTAATGTCTATAACAGCAGAAATCCTGTCAAGGTTTCCGCCGAAGCAAACAAATTTCGAAAATTTCGTAGGGAAGAGGGTAAGGGAGCGGAAAACAAAACTGCCTGAATTACAAATACGCAAGTCTGCAAAACTTTAGAAAGTGTCTAATTTTGGTTGTAGTTCCGCAAATAATTAACTAGAATACATGAAATTCATACTACAGAGGTCCAATATAGTTCTTAAAGGATAAGGAAAGTCTAATAGCAAAAAAAAAATAATTAATAGGATGCATAATACACTATGGAGTGAATAGAAAAAAGGCTTTATTGACAGAGTTGCGTTAGGTAAAAAACACTGTCTGCCCTAAAGGGAAGCAACAAACCAAAGAGTCCTGGCAAAGGATATGACCTCCTCTAACTGCAATGATGGTGTTGCACAGTCTGTCAATACTCAACAGGAGATTATCTAAAAGTTCTAGGAGTAAGAGTTCCCAATCTTCAAAAAGCATCTGTTTTATTTGTGTAGTGTTCTTCGGAGGATAAGATCGTACCACTAGACGTCTTTATAAAGTATCCCACACATGTTCAGTGGGATTTAAATCAGGGAAGCGCCCTGATCAATCCATTCTGTGGATATCTTCACTTTTCAGGAGCTCCTCAACAGCACTGTCACTGTACCTGTGTGGCTGGTCATTGTCATCCATAAAAGTCGGGACGAATAGCGTCCCACAAAAGAAGGGAGCATAACTTCGTCACAATAAGATAACGGGTAAATGAACATCTGTCGAATATGTGGAGCACCTTCCGTCCATTCATCATAATGCGTCCCCCATACAAGCACACCAGATCCACT
>KK115857.1:403749-446013 GCA_000611955.2 Stegodyphus mimosarum | reverse complement strand
GATGCCCACCTCTCTCTATATCAACTGGGGCCTCGAATCGTTTGTCAGACTGAAACGTCTCTCATCGGTAACGAGGATGTGACTTTATTGATGAGGTGTCTAGTCTTTGTGCTTTCTACATCATTTAAATGGTGCCGCCGATGTGCTGCTGTCAATGGTATGCGGAGTTCAGAATAATGGGAGAATGTGCTAACTTTCTGTAGGCGTCTGGCGACGGTAAACCGGAACACCTGTCGTCCTGTTGCCCGCTGCCTAATTTCGATCTCTCTTCTCCTGCAGGGAGATATATCGGTCATCAGACATCGTTGGTTTCCTTGACCGACCTTCGCAATTTTTTTTACAGTTGTACCTGTCGTCTGGAAAGGTTTCCAAGCTCGTCAAACAACATGTTTATTAATTACAAATTCCTAAGAGACAGACCTCAAACTAGACCTCTCCTCAAGTTTGTCAATCATTCTACGCCATGTAAAGGCTTCTTGATGTTTCCCTCTAGCTATACTGCATGTACAATCTCACTTTCACCTACAGAAGTATGCCTGGAAATGCGCTTTCCTTTCTACTTTTTAAGTTGCCTTGCACTACTCCTGGCGTTTTGCGCTAACTCCTGGCGTTTTGCGTGCTTTGACGTACATTCTGACATCATGATGCTGATATTTGCGTATGCATCACCTTTCTGATGAGTTGGTATTTCACTGTAGTGATCGCAAAGAGCTCTTTTTAATGATTTCATGGTTGGATGTTGAAAATGAAATTGTTTCTTAAGTTTTGCCCACTACCGTACATCAGGTAGTGGCGTTAGAGGCAATAAATAAACTGAATGGTAAATTGTATGAACTGCAACGGAAAATGGTGGATATCAGTGATAACGTTATAGAAGGCATATATAAACATCACGTTTTTTTTTTCAAGCCAAACATGCTTTTTGGATTTCTCCCATAGCCATAAACCGTTGTTTTGAGGACGAGGGAGCGTGATGGTTAGAAAACACAGAATGACGGGACATAATTTGATTATCAATTTGACACGTATTACGCAGATGTCCAGTTTTAAACTATACGGCGTTGTATAAAATTTTTCTATTGTAATTATGGCTCAAATAATAGAATGATTCGCCAACATTAATGCGTAACAAATTACTGCAACAATACATGTCGGTAAACCATTCTGAATCATGACTTTAAAAAAGTAGAATTTGAGAGTTATGTTGCTTGCGATTCTGCATTGTATAGAGACTTTCAAATGAGGTCCGCGTAGTGAAACAGAAAGGAAGTGAGGATGGTTCACTAGGTCACCTAAATACCCACAAAAACTTCACTACTGTGAGTATTATTCGAAAATGCTACACCTGTATTCATTACTCTGAGTAACACATGCTTTTGCACGAATGATTTGTTGCCTTTCCTTTCTTGTTTGATGTTCCCCTCCTCTTCCCTGGCAATGCAGTTGCGCTTGCCATTTTTCGAGCTGCACTAACGCCTTTTATTTTCTTTTACCATGTCTATGACATCGTGAATGCACAAGAAATGCATGTTACCGTTCAAAAGTTTTGAAATTTGCTCTGAAAGCTGAGCCCTTATTATTGGAATCAGTACTGAATTCATGCCTCACAATTTCTGTATCTCGAGTTTAATTTCGATTCCGTTGAAACGTGCAGTCACTGGTAATTTTTATACAGGGAATTTACGACTATCTTGTATAAAAGTAATGTTGTTGTTAGATATTATATACACAAAAATAAGCCTTTCTCTCTTTTTATAATAAAAAAGAAGCTTGACTACGAATTATCTGAAATACAGTGTTATTCGAAAAGGCTCCGACCAATAACTTCGGTTAGTTGGTGAATTTAATTAAGGAAAATCATACGAAGGTTACCTGGTTACGGAAAATGGTGGATATCAGTGATAACGTTATAGAAGGCATATATAAACATCACTTTTTTTATCAAGCCAAACATGCTTTTTGGATTTCTCCCATAGCCATAAACCGTTGTTTTGAGGACGAGGGAGCATGATGGAAAGCCTTCGTAGAAACTTTTTATAGTAAATTTAAAGTATTTCAGTTATATATAATGAAATACACGAAAATATTCATGCCACCGGTTCATTCATTGAGACTCAACTCGAACCGGGTACTGGTATTCAGAGGTTTTATCAACTCGGCTATTAATGACTTCCCAATTACTTGGATTAAGAGGAATTCTACTATTAATGAAAAATTAAATAAAAGAGTAATTAAGTAAAAATTAATAATAAACTATTTCTTACGAACTGTTAAATCATCAAACAATTGAGGTATAACGTATTAATGTAACATATTAAATTAATAATAACGTATTAATGCATGATACATTTATTCAAAGCAACGATTTTGCAATTCCGTATTTTTCACATCGTCAGGATGATATAATCAGAGTATGTGAAATTTAAAAAAAATTAAATCTTCTGCGTCAAATTAGGATGAAAACGTTATTAAAATATTTAGTCAGGAACTGTGATTGATGACGGTTATGATAATAATAATAAAATAATAATTATAATAAAAATAATTAAACAAGGAAATATACTTACTGTGATGCAAATCAATGGATATCCTGGTTTAGGTTCTTGCAACAGACCGATGGTGATATTGCTATTATGTAATAAAGACACCACCTAAGAGATCGTCATATAATCAAAAGTGCAAGAATTGAAATAACTTTTATACTTAAAATATTTATCTTTTATTTTACATTATACGTTTTTTATAATTATAATTTAAATAGTTGATCAAATAAGCAAGATGAATCTATTTATTTAGTTATCGTAAGAGTTATATCTATTTATCGTAAGAATGTTACATTATAAGAGTTTATGTATTGAAATTTTATCACCAGATGCGCATTTTCTTTGAAAGATTTTTAATATAGAATGCTGAACCCTTAAAAAGTGTCTGTTTAATGCGAAAACATTTTACAGAAATAAGAAAATGAATGCTAGAAGTTTGATAGGGATTTACTAAAGAATTTGTCATATAGAAACATTCTACTGAAGTTGCAGTTGCAATGTAACGTTTAGGATTTCAGACATTACTCGTTTTTTAAAATGGTCTGATTTAGCCCTATTTTTGTAATATCTTTGGATTTTTTTGTCTGTTTAATGGTGGAAAATAAGCTAACCGAACATCATTTTGAACCACAAAGTGTAAGACTGATAACAAATCTATCATGACAGAAAAACTTACGAAAATGGTGCAAGACGTTTGCAAGAGAAACCACCCACTTCAGTATGAAACCTTAATCACAGCCAAAAGCGAAGAGCAATCATTGCAAAAAGATGATTCCAAAAAATGATGAAATCTCCGTAACTATTACCATACAAGATATAGTTACGACAGCCCCCCAAGTATAGGGAAATTGATAGATGTTGCAGTTTTTAAAATTTAATGGTCAAAATGATAAAAAATGTAAAAATCAGAGAAAATAATATATGGGTTTTCAAGATTATATCTAAATGAATGCAAAGAAAACTGAACACGCTAAGAGCGTAAGAATACAGCAGTGCTGTATCGCTGTATATAAGTTATTGTTTGGTAGAAAAGGACAATAACTGAATAAATATTTATAGAAGGCACAGGGCAAATTCATCTGCAGCTATGGGGATGAGAATTTATATATGAAACTGTTAATCACGTTACAGTTAGTCAATAATGGTTCATTAAAAATGGAATCAGTCCTTACATAAACTAAGAAATGTTTTATCATAGATAGAAATAGCTTTTGGTGAAAGAATAATATTAGGTTATGTAAACAAATTCACTGGAAATGGTATCCACATATATCTCATATTTCTATATTTTAATCCATTTGAGTATTTTATGTGAGTCATATTAAAGATAGAATTTACAAGGATGTCTGGAATTCATTCCAAAAACTGAAATGAAAAATTACAATTGAGATTGAAATTATGAATCCTGATATTCAAAAGTCAGATTAGAATCCTAATCTTTTGGACTGTAACTGCATAAAACATAAATTTTAAAAACGTTAAAGTTAATTTATGTCTAAACTAATATTCTTATCTGATTTAAGTATTTATGTTTTATAAATTTTAAATTATAATCTTTTATTTTCTATTATGTTATTTGCAAACCTACAGCAAATGTATCTAATTATTTATTATTGGATTTTATACAACAGGAACTTGAATAATTTTAAACTTATCACAAAGCTAAACTGATAACCTCAATAAAGTTCGTAAGATACTACTCGTATTTTCCATATTCTTCTTCACTACAGTTTAAAAAAAATAACTTATCATATCTGTGTGATATTTACGATTTAAGCCTAAAATTTCACCTCCACCTGGATCGGCTTCTATTATTGCTTTATACAGATAATCTGTCTTTCGCTTTTCTTTCTTTGGTGTATGAACGAATGATCATTCTATATGCTTTATAATACATGTTTTTAGAAACATGTTATACAAATTAAAATAATAGTGCAAATGTTTATAAAAATTGTCAGTTATTTATTATAAACCCTGTAAATTAGATGCTTTATAAATTACAGCAATTAAAAGTACTATTACAAATTAAAACAAAGCTATAAATTAGTAAGAATCAAGAAAACTTTTAAAACATTTAGTAAATTAAGAAATGGACTGTTTCAATATGAAAGTTCAATCAAAAGATCTTATACTTTATCGAATAATAATACTTCTGAGACATGGAAATTTGTCAAGTGGTGTGGATAATAAGCAAAAAGTCTTATACTTCGTAGAAGGGTAATATATGCCAGGCTGGGTTGATGGTAAAAATTATGATAGCGCAATGTAACATAAGGGTTATGAAAAGGAAAGATTAAGTTATAAGCATTTATAACATCATTCGAAATAAATAATCTATCTTCAGTACGTAAAGCAAAGGTCTTTCTGGCGCATTTGTCCTTTAAGTAAACGTATATAATTCACATTCTACAAGAGCTCATATTTTTTAAGCATTACTTCAGTTTCAGAAAGATTAAAGAAATGAAATTGAAACATGATTTTCAACAGTAGAATTTATTAGTGATCAATTTCAAATATTAAGATTTGAATTTGTACAAAAAAATTAGAAATGAAAAACTATACGACTGTTACAAATAATTAACTGATAAATGAATTAATTAAAATAAAATAAGTTCCTTGGCGGATCCTCTTCTGACTTCAAAATAGAATAAATTAATAGATATTGTACGATACTAACCAAGCATGAATTTTAATGATTGATTTACTTTCATTCAATAGCAATAAAACTATTTCTTGCAAGTGAAATTCTTTCTGTGAAATATATGTACGGGATGTATTACTTGACAGATGCTCCTTTCTTGTAGGTTCTCAGACTAACTTTGCCCTGAGCATAGTCTGAATATTTTATTATTCAAAATTAAATTAATCAAAGCTTTTACAAAAGGAACTTTTGAGAGTATAAGCTGTCATTAAGAGTAATCTTTAATTAAGCTTTAATGTAATTAAGATTTATGGTAATAAGGATACAAATTTTGGTTACTCTGTGAGATCATAATGATGAAATTATACTTATTTTAGACGTACGATAGGAACTGCTGGTAAAATTAAACTTTCTGTCGATTGCACTCCAGGTATCGTGATGACAGCTTTTGATATATTGCCTATATCAGCATTTAGCACTTCATCAGGACCAAGTATGACAACGAAAGATAGAGCCCAGTTTCGCCGCTTGTTATACAAAATTTCAATTTCGAAGTGTTTCTTACTTTCACCTGAAAAAAAAGGAAGTAAATTTTTTAATATCTTTTATAACTAGCAATAAATTAATTTTTATGCATATATGACATAAATTTTAATTCCTAAGTTTCTTAACTCTCTTTTTAGACTTTCTCTTCAGACAAGTCTCAAGGACAAACAGCCGTCGCCAAAACGCACCGAACTTCTTTCCAGTGCAGGCACAACACGTTTTATTGCAGTTCCCTCTTTTTATTGCAATACTTACTTTATTGAATATCAGAAGAAAAATTAGGTTAATTTCTTGAATATCTACACTGCTAGCCACCGTAAATGCAGCACCCTGAAGGAAGCCTGCAAATAACATGAAATTTACAACATGCATTAGTGGAGATGATATATGCAAATGATTAGAATTTTAGCGCAGACGCACATCATGCGGGCCTTTCGACGATTTCAAGTTCGGCAATTGTGTTTTTCTTGTGGTTTTTTCGAAATAACGATCAATTATGCCTCGTAGTAAACAGCGATCATCGTTTGACCAAGTATCCGAGTTCGACAGAGAAAGGATAGTGGCCTACCGAGAGTGTGGATTATCATTCAGGGAAATCGGTAGTCGTGTTGGACGAAACCAAACAACTGTAATGCGGGTATGTGACCGTCGGATGCAGGAGGGTACGACTGACCGACGTATTCGATCGCATCCAATTCAGTGCACCACTTCACGTGATGACAGGAACATTGTGCGCATGGCAGTGACGGATCGCTCAGTCACATCACGAACCATAGCACAACACATTCAGTCTGTAGCACATCATCCAGTGTCTGCGCGTACCATTCGACGCCGTTTACAGCAGAGTGGTCTGTCCGCAAGACGTCCATTGATTCGTCTACCCTTGCCGCAGAACCACAGACTTCTCCGCCGCCAATGGTGCGATGAAAGAAGGATGTGGACGGCAGAATGGAATGAAATTGTCTTTACTGACGAGTCAAGCTTCTGTCTGCAACACCACGATGGTCGGATTCGAGTCTGGAGACACCGTGGAAAAAGGATGTTAAACAGCTGCGTTATGCACCGCCACACTGGTCCTGCACTGGCTATTATGGTACGGGGCGGTATTGGATATCACTCTCGCACTCCTCTAGTACGCATTGCCAATACTTTAAACATCCAGCGCTACATCTCCGAGGTGTTGGAGCCAGTTGTCCTTCCTTACCTTCAGGCCTTGCCCACAACCTTATTTCAACAGGATAATGCAAAACCACACGTGACACGCATTGTGCAAGGGTTCTTCGTCAATCGCCAGATTGAATTGCTTCCCTGGCCGGCTCGCTCTCCGGATCTTTCGCAGATAGGAAACATGTAATCCATGGTTGCTGAACGATTGACCCAGATTACATTCCAAGCTGCCACATCAGATCAACTTCGGCAACGTGTGGAAGCTGTTTGGTCTGCTGTACACAAAGAACACATCCAAAGTCTCTTTGAATCAATGCCGAGGCGTGTGGTAGCGGTGATTTCCAACAATGGTGGCTACTCTGGCTACTGATTCTGGAAGGAACCACACTTCACAGAAATCTATAAATTTAATCATTTGATACTTGGTCAACATGTTATCTACTAAATAAATTTTGTTGTGATATCTCTTGTCTTTCTTGGTGTTGCAATTTGGGTGGCCAGCAGTGTATATGCATCGCCTGTACCGGTGATGACGAAACTTAAGCTCGGCGTGTCAAAATTCGTTAAAGCCCTAGCTGAACTCTGGTGCCGTGTCACATATAATAGTTTGGTTTGGTTTATGTGATTACGGGAAAGCTGCGAGAGCTAGCTGCCTTAGATGAGGAATACCTTTGTGGAGGATTTTCTAAGGGAAACTGATTCTTACGAGGAAAACCATGAAAACGTCCATGCAGCCATCCCGTTCGCAAGATTCGCTCTGAGGATCGAACTACCAGGGTTCAGCGGCTCTACCGCTCGGCCGCTGATGGACCCCACATATAATAGAATCATTAGTCCGGCATTCTTGTCGACCGTCTGGTAAGAATACACTCGAAAGCATTTGAAGTGAGCATAGCACGTGTTGACAATGGCGAGGCTTTCGCACGAGAAAAATAATTTTCATTATGGAATTTTTTTGTCTCCGTCGATGGCTCTGGAAATGTGTTATGCGTGTCATCCAAAGCGGTTTCACATTTTACTTAGTAAGTGAACCCGCTTTGGATTTTCACTTAGTACATAAACGCTTATGTGTTTCACTTGGTGTCAAAGGTTCGCCATTATTGGCATATATTAATTAACATACAGGATTACCTAGGTTCTACACGAGCATGGGTTAGTTGCCTACTAATGTGCGAAAAATAAAAATTAATAATCTAATAATGAGCACGGATAGATCACGATTGACATTAAAGTGTGCCGTAACCAAGGTGTTGGCCAGCCTCGACATGAACAGATATTCATTAGGTAAAGACAACAATAAATTCATAGGACAAGGATTTAAATCAAAACTGTTTAACAAAGAATCACAGTATTAGCACCTAGAGAGAAAAGCCACTCAGAAGTTTCAAGGCCTTCAAACTAAACTTCTATCTCTGACCTCTGACATGAAATAGTGAGGAAGTAAAATGATCACATTGTTCAGTATTAAACCGGGCGTTCGCTCATTTAATGTATCTTCCTACGCTTAAATTCCTGTTTCATTATTGTTTTTGCTGTTTATTGTTATCGTTAAATTTATGCTTTGTTATAGTTCTGCACCTGCTTAAATCTTCAGTTTATCTACATATTCATGAAATAAACAAGAATAAGATTTTGAATAATTTAATTTAAAACATCATTAAATTTGTGGTTCCTGTCAATATTCCTTTGATAAATTTTTTCTTCTGATACGGGTTAGGTTAGGTTATTTGAATACGGCAAAGACGCGAGGATATCTGCCTAAGAGGAAGGATGCCTTCGTGGAGCGTTTTCTGAAAGAAACTGATTCACATTCACATTAAATGCGGGGAAAATCATGAAAGTCAACCATGCAACTAGTCCACTCGCCTGGGACCGAATGTAAACCAGGTCGAACTACCAGTATTCAGCGGGCTTACGCTCGTCCATTGGCGGCTATGATACAAGGAATACAAAAACTATATAAATTAGAAGATTTCTTTCTCTTTTGAATAATAAAAAAGTGAATATCTCAATAAAGATTACGTTATATTATTATACAAGTTATTCACTAAAGCTTTATTCCTACTTCGTTTTCTTCAATATTAATTCTAGACATAAATTCCAGTTAGAAAGCTTATTTAAATGTTTGCGTGAGGAATATTCTAAAAGACAAAGGTAGTGGGTTTTTTTTACACAACATTGTTTGTGTAAAAAATTCCAACAAGGGAAAATCTTTCTGATCCAATGGCCAGATCCAGTTCACGCATTCGTCAAAAATGTTTGAACCAGTGTTCATCATCGATAGTGCCAAACTGTTATTTTTGTATGGGAAAAGTTCACGACCGAAACTGCCAGTCATTTAGCCATCTCATGACTGAGAAATTTGCTCAAGAGTTACCACAGGGGGCAATCCGTTTTATACCTTTAAGGAAAAGGAATACAGAATACACACATCCATGCCTTCTCCAGAATTCGAATGCTGTCAATGTTTATGGTACTGGGCTCTTCTATCACTATGCTGATAGGGCAGCGTTTAATAAAACATTCATTATGCTTTAATTAGAAACCAAACACTTCCAGTCCTTTAAATGCAAAATTCAGTGAGATAATGTGAGTATGAGATAATTAATTTAATTTTCCGTGCCCAAAGCAGATTTAAATTCATTACTTTTCAAAGCAAATTTATAGATTAGATGTGAAAGAACAGTTGTTACCCGAAAGCTTCGAAATTGGGATAAATGTATGTCGTTGGGATAAAACGCATAATACGTTTTTACATTCAAACATACATGTATGCTTTCGGAACCGTACTTCCTGGATTGTGTTTGGCAAGTAATAATTTAATTCTAGGTAAAAAAGGATTTGTTTTTGAATTTATAGATGAATTCTTTATGTTTGGTAAAAAGTTTTATTAATTTCCGTAAATTTTGCGCATATGTTTAAATGGTTAGACTGAATCTTTCTCTACAATACCTGCCACTTAGGAAATTCTCCGATTAATAAAATCAACCGCTTATTACGTTTAAATTTCCCAAAACCAAAACAATCACACAGAAAAACTGCTATTTATTGAACTCATGTTCATGGCTTATAAAACTCAAGCTGGAAAAAGACTGATTCTTTACTGCCAGATTCTCTTATTGAAATTAATTTATTTAACTTATTGACGAACTGTGGCTTAGTTTTCGTTAGTGGTAACATAAAATGGGTTTGGCCAAAATTTTCACCAGTGCAGTTTTACCTCACTTGATTTTTATGCTCTCAGACACTACATCATTGTTTGTGCGGATTGGATCTAAGGGAAGAATTTACCTTAAGGATAACAAAAGCAATCTTCCCTAGGAATTGAAAAGGGTGAGTGTTTCTTTTCGAATCCAGTTGATAGGGATGGAAGTACAAGTTCTGTACCCCATCTTTTAAGGCTTCCATACTCAAAATCTTCATGTTGGAATATACCCATCATGTTGACAAGCAGAACTCAGAAATCTGAAGGAACTGCATCCCAGCATTATCGCAGTTTCTAAATTTTTGAATGGTTGAATTTTTGAATAAAAGAATTGTCACTGTGGACTGAAGCCTTCCGTCACTGTGGACTGAAGAAACAATGAAAGCATTGGTCATGTCTATAAGAAGTGGGAGATCGATTCAACACACGAAACAGAAACTTTCTGCTGGCTGTAAGTGTCATTTTTGAAAATATACAAATCGGTGGGAGAAGATGTTTTAATTTTCTGCGTGTATAACTAGCAATATGTGAGAAATCGCTATGAGAAAAGAACAAAATCTGAAGGAAAAGAATAAATTTTTAAAATATTTTAATGCTGTTAGTAAACGCTGCCAAAGAGAATGCTGCCTTCATTTAAACTGGAATTTTCCTAAATAACATTGTACAGTTTACTTAAACAACAGACGATAACTCATGAAGAACTAATATAAAATGCAAATGCAGGGCAAAAGAGACACTGAAAACGGAGAGAGGTTAAAACTCCTTTTTTAAAATGATTTCAAGTTATGAGATTAAAAAATGTCTTTATTTCTAGAGTTCTTTTAACAACAAAATCTGTAAAATTCGTTAAAATGCTCACACGATGGCTTACGAGATGAAAAGACAGAAGTGACATTGATCATTGGAAACTCCATGGTGAGAGAGAATATGGAGCTGATAATCGGATGAAAGAATTTCTTCTTGCCAAAGTAATACAAATTCACGAAAGAACTCAGTAAGGCAACTTTGGCAGTAAGAAATTCACTTACTGCCAAAGTAATTATAATGCAGATGAAACTAGTACGTACGAAATTTATAATACAGATGAAACTAGTATGTTTTACAGAACATTACCAGAACACACATGTTTAAAAGTGAAACAGTAGTTGGTTTTAAGAAAATGAAGAAACGAATTATCAATGTGCAATATACAACAATTAAAGAGACAGAACTGATTACTGACAAAACCATAAAATCTCGATATTTGAAAGCAGTCAAGAATTTACCAACAAGGGTCATGGATCACAATTAAACTTTTTACCAATTTTCTTTTGAAATGGAAATTCCGAAAAACATTAAATTTGGATTTCTTACTGCAAATGTAACTCCATCATCGACTTTAGACGAGGGTATTATAAAAGGTTCCAGATATCATCAAAGATAACATGTAATTCAGACAGTGATAAACAAAACTAAACTTTGTGAAAAGGAAAGCACTTCGATCGAGATAACTAAGTTAACATATTTGCCAGAGGTCGTGAGTATTGTGATCAATTTGTGCGATTAGTCTCTTAAAACACAGTCAAAAATTGCATTTGGAAATGTGGCTTTTATTTAGAAGTCTCAAATGAATGCAGTCATTTCAGCCATTCGTAAGGGAAGTTATGAAGATTAATTTTTATAATGCGTTGCAACTGATATTGAGACAACAAGTGAAAAAACTCACTGCGATATTATAGAAAATATTAAAAAAGCCGCAGAAACTGAAGCTGACAATAAAAGTTATACAGAAAAAAGTGATGACATGTCAGTTTCAATCGAATACACGAAACAAATTCAAAGAAAAATTCTTGACTTGGAAGAAAACTACCTCGAATTTTAAGAATTTAAAAATAAAATTGAAAACTGCTGGAAAAAATCGAAATAAACCCTGATAAATTTTTTATGAAAGTTTAAAATTTCAACAAGTACATTATTGTAAAAAATATTTTTATAAAAATTCTGAGAGCTATAATTTTGTTAGATTAGTTGTTACTTATTATCTTACTTGGTAAGTTTAAAGCTAACATCTCTATCTGATACACACGTATGCTGTCTATTAAACTCAACCCCTTAATAAACTGAAATATTCTAGGAAAAGAAGTGATTTTTAATAAGCGGCGGATAATGCAATTGGAATGTTTTACTCAACCGGAGATAAGGTCAATATAAAATGCTAGATTTTTAATTTTTAGAATACTGTGAAACATAAGTGTTGAGGTGATCAGGAGATCCTGCATCTTAAGTTAGAAAGCTTTGTAGTTGAAAGTGGGCCACGAAAAGTAGTCCATCTTCAATACCACTGCTACGTTCGCTGGAGCAGGCCGTAGCCGCTTGCTGTCTGCCTGCCGATTGTCCATCTGTCGACGACTTGGTGTCATCAAATAAAGCAGTTTTACAACTTTATTTTGCTTTTATCTCCATCCCATCTGTGCACATTACGTCAGAAAAACTGTGCCCATTTTGTCATATGATCACCTATGAGGGGCTACCTTTTCTTTGCCCACCCTGTTAAAACTTTTAAGATGTTAACACCTAAGTTAAAACTTAAGAAGATAAAGGCAGTAGTTAAATGTTTCAGATATTCTGCATAGGTCTAAGTATATGAATATAATCAAATTTTAAATCAATAAATTTCTTAGAATACTGAAAATTTCAAACCTGGATTAAAGGTAAGAAGTTTGCTCTTAGAGTAATAATCAAGTCCAGCAGAAGCAGATCCATCAATTGTACTAACTCTAATTTTCGAAATCAATCTTAAGTCTCCCAGCCGAATTACAGGTATGACTGCAGAAACGGAACTGTTAGGAAAACTGTGCTGAGATACTACATATTCAGCCTTTTCAAGTTGCACAGAAGTAGCTATTAAAATGAATAACTGATTTTAGTTATATTTTCTAAAACACGCTACACATCACAAAGACAAATATGTGTTTACCAACCGTCTTCAGTGTCAGTTATTTCGAGGATTACAGTTTTCTTGTTTGCAATTATTGTATTCTTGTCCTTATTGTTTGATATTAGTTCTAGTTTCAAGAACTCATTCCCCTCATGAATATCATCATCGTATATCTTTACTAAGCAGAAGGCTTCCTACAAAATGAAATTAAGCATTAGAATGAATAATGAATTTTTTTAATAAATCAAACTGAAGACTGAAAAATACATTTGTGTTATTCAATATATAAGTAAAACTAACAAGTTATTTGTAATTTGCTCCTCTTCCCTTTTTCAATGAAACTCAAACATTTAGTATTTATGTTACTGCTAAAGTGCGGAAATCAGGTAATGTGCAGATTAATTGTTTCATTCATCATATAATCTAGTTAATCTGCACATTATCTACTAAGCACTTCTTAAAGTGAAAATAAGATATTTCCTTGCAATGGTTTTGTACATTTAAATTAATACACAAACAAACAATTTAGTAACATTAGGTGATACTAACTGTAAAACATGTTATACTTTTATTCCATAAAGTTATAAATAGTTCCTCGTAATAATCAGCACATCGTAAATAAAGAAGTACTGATAATTATTGAAACATAATGATATCGATTAAATAATTAATTTTGTTAATATTCGGCAGATTGTACATAAAAGTACTGACAATTTTTGAAACATGTTACTTATTTAGCTTTTGATACCTAAAGAATCAAATTGGTAGAATCATCAATCAACAAAATAATTTATAAAATTAATCAATATAAGTAGAATATAAAGAATCAGTTAAATAGTTTTAAAGTATTATTACAATTAAGGAAATGGATTTGCAAAAAATATGGTAAAATTATCTGCCGCAGAAACCTATTTATGCCAAATTTAGACTTGAAATTTTGAAACTCTGTTAAGTACCAAGGGGTTGTTTTATTATGAAGAAGGAGAAAAAGAAAAAATAGAAGGACAAAGATTTGCACTTTTAAGACTCGGAATACGCTAAGGTGAACACTAGCAAAGTAAAAGGAAGAAGATGATTCCGCACTCTCGCACTTTACTTAACAAATAAGGTAATCTGCAGATTAATGAAGTAATGAGAACATTAACGGCTTTCGAACTTGAGCAGTAATATTTAAATGAAAATAGAATAATATCAGGCTATACCCAATTAAGTAGCCAGTACTCAAGCATAAGGTGCATGAGGTCACTCAATATCGCGGTTTGGGGATAAGTGAATTTAATTTATTATTTATAAATTCGGTTTGATAAGTTCGAGTTTTAGCCTTTAAATCAACACATTGACTCGATAACGAGGCGTTAAAAACTGAGTGCTAATTTTCTTCAAGTAAAATTGTATATAGCATTATTTTAAATCCAAAAATTACTGATAGGATAACTTAATTTTATTGTTGTGTATAAATTGTAGAGTTCGCTAAACACTTTTAATATGTTTGTGTTAAAATTACATGCTGAATAATGATAATTGGAAGAGTTAAAGCAACAAGAATCAGCGTAATATTCATAAATATGCAAGACTAGTTTCGAAGATGTAAATTACTCTTTCGAAACTAATCCTGCAAATTTATGAATATTACGCTGACTCTTGTTGCTTTAATTCCTCCAATAACTTTTAATATGCTTTTTCATTGTTTTGTGATTTATCTGATTTAAATGCCAGTTGAATTCGGTCACAAGAGGTGTTAGATGAAAAAAATAATCCTGTATTGAAGTGAAATGTGTTCGGTCTGGGTTAAAAATTAGTAGTTGGCTTCAGTAAAGAAGTCAGTTGAGTATGGAGTCACCTGACAAAATAGTTAAATGAATTCATCAGGATAATCATTTTGAGAACATTTAGTCCATGAAGCTTAAGTTGCCAGTTTAGTGAGCTGCTTAATATACAACTTTAGCCATAAAAATCAATGATTTTATATTTTAACTTCACTGAAATATTGTACACAAATAATAATAATGACAGTAAAATCTACAAACCTTTTGATGTGGATCAAAATTAATAAGTGATGATCTTCGAGTTTGATACCTTTCTTCAAAATCTTCTCTTGCTTTAGCTGTATCATCATGAGTCACACAATACACAGAAGAATTTTTAGTCAAGTCTCCTGTTCTCAAAACAGATATTTGAACTACCCCAGACCCTTCTTTTATGACCATATGATCAATGCTAAACTCAACAGTAGGAGCTAAGAGGAAAACATAATTATATTTCATTGAGAAAACATGTAATAAGAAACTGGTTTCCACATGAGATAATCACCATTCAACAAACTAAGAGAATCGCAAAGGAATTATAGTCCTGTATTGTTTGAAATAAAATCATAAAAATTAACAGTCATCTTTAGTTTATAAACAGTTAGCTTATGTTTAAGTATTTTGAGCTAAGTCGCTACACAATGAGTTATTCAAATCTGATTATGATTATTATTATTATCTGATTATGACTACATTATTCTGAGTTGCTACGCGATAGGTTATATTAATTTGAATAAAATAACTTCACAGTAATCAGTTAATAAGTGTTGCCTAATAGCTTTTATTTTGTAAGTTTAATTTAGCCGTCACCTTTCATGATAATCAACATCAATACCAATTTATTTCAAAAGCTGGTGGTGAAACTTGTTTTTAGTTTCTAAAAAGTTAGCTTGTGTTTAAGTATTTGAGATAAGTCGCTAAACAATGGGTTATTCAATCTGATTATGATTATACTATTCTAAGTTGCTACGTGGTGGTTTACTTTAATTTGAATAAAATAACTTCACTGTAATCATTTAAGTGCAGATGGTGAATCTATTGTTCATAGAGTTTGGAAATAAAAACATTTTGGCCATTGAAGCTATTGAAACACAGCACGCTTTAGTTTATTTTCATGATAAGAAACAGTGATTTCTGAATTTTGCTTAAAATCAGAAACAGCTGGATAACGTAGCGAAGAGAATTTTCATATGTTGGAAACGTCGATCCGTTTATACGAGAAAATCTATTTGAACAGCCGCAATTTCAAATGAAAAACCTTTCAGAGTAACTAAACTATTTGTATGAAATAAATTAACGCACTTTGACCTTCTAGCTTGTATTGCACTTTTCTTCGTTTGAAAATTATCATGAGGTTTTACACAATCAAAAACAAAGTTTCATAATTGATGAAGATTATTTATTACGCAAAATCTCTTTCACATCTCTATTATTTAGTATTTATTACTCTGCGTTTGAAGATCTGTACTCCATTTGGGATTAGGGTTAGGGTTCCAGTTGGTATTAGGGTTAGAAACGTACAATCCTGATGTGACAAGCGCTTTAATCTAATTAGGCGCTCACTGTATGAGACTATCACCGGAATATTTAGATATATAATATAATTTTATTTATATTTTTGAAGCTATAAGAATATTATGTTAATATGAGTTACTATTAATGTAAAATTCAGAAAAATTTAGTTTATCTCTGATTTCAGGAAAAGCATTATTGATTTGCATTTATTGAAAAGAATTAAGGATCTAAGCTGCTTACTGTGCCCTTTTCAATAAAATATTTTTATATTAAAATGTTTTATTTATTGTTCTTTACAACTGCAAGTGTTAATAGATTGACAGTTTATGTTATTTCGTCTATCACAGGAGTAACATGTCAAGAAACTTCCATCGCATTTTATTCTGTTTCCGAAACAGAGACTGTATAAACATCAAAAACGTAAAAATACACAATTCAGGTTTGCTGAAGTATATTATCAAGAACAAAAGGTTAAAAATGTAACTCATTCCGACATATAAACCCACGCCTTTTGGTATCGCAGTCGGTTCCCTTAACCACTATACTGTCTGGGAAGCAAGTAGCACCGTATTATAAGTCCTATATTCAAAATGTCTGATGAAAATACTTGTAGGGTAGTTTGAAATGCAAAATACATTACCTGATCACCTTCGATGTAACATTCATTGTAGCGAACATACTTGCTTCACCGGTTCTGACATTCCTGAAAGCATTGATAAAATGCTTCTTTTAATATCCATGATAGACTAGCCATCGCATCGTTTTCAATTGCTTGAATAATTTAAAAACGTTGACCCCGTAGACTTATCTAATTAAAAGGGAACAATGGGTCAGACAGTGAGAAATATGCCAAATAACTTATGTTATGACATGAGAGGAATCTGTTACTAATGGCATAAACCCAAGCTTCTATGCTCCAATGCTATTTACATAAAATGCAAGATTGTGCTGAATGATCTCAAGACGTTTTAAATTAGTTTCCATTACAACACCAAATAAGCTCTCCCGGATGATGCCACTTAACACATTTCTTATTTTAAGAGTACAGTAGCAATATTTAATAGCTAAATTCAACTGCTGCATGTTTCACGAACGTGACATGACTTTTTAAAAAGATTTTTAGAATAGAGGAGTATTATGCATTTCCACTACCACTACTTACAGGTATTTGGGATGTATCATATACTACCATGTTCATTTTTAAGGCTGATTGAATCTACATTTTATATTTGCTTTATTTTGCCATTATCCCTTATTTTAATACTCTTAAACTATGTTTCTTACAGCATGGTGAGGCATACCATACTAAATATCATTCCTCTGATTTACAGAAATAAATGTATTTATATTATTAAAATACTTCATATGCGTACCTTTCTTTTCACGGTTCATAGGAACTGTTAAAAAATTTGGTTCGCCTAAAATACAGCCCTCAGGAGAATCAAGAAAAACAATAATGCTTTCAGAAGGTTCTGTAGACCAAAGAACTTGATTTTTAGACAGCTGACATTCCTGCAATATATTTAAATGACATCTCACAAAGTCAAATATTAAAAAAAATCTTATACTGCACTTTTCTGTTTTTTTTCCATGTCAAATGCATGTTATCTTAACAATTATAAAATTAAGATGTCTACAACTTACAACAGATGACTGAAAGTTATCAAATTTGATTTGCTGCAAAGAATTCATATTTTTTCCCGAGACATCTAAAGACGATCGAGTTCCACACCATACAGTGCAAGGTTTCGATAGATCCACACCTACCCGGTTGAGTGAGATAGAAATATTATTTTGCTCATGAGTAATTTCATAATCTTGTCTTTTGATGAAAACTTGAGGCACTAGAAAGACAAAATAAATTTTTAAAAGCATAAAAAATAATAACATTATAGTAAATTTTATGGTGATTAAAAGGGCCTTAAGTACGCTAAAAGCCCCATAATTCATAATTCATAATTTTCTTTCATTATCACTTTCTATATTACATATAAAAATATTCTAATATGAAGAGAAATCAATCATATTTTGTAACGCTACGTAATAAAATGACATAATTATAACTATAAATTTACTTAAAAATAGAGAACCAAAATGCCTTTGCAACATACCATCATTAGGTCCATTTATAATTACACGTGCTTTAGAGTATCTATGGATTTTACCAAGCGGATGAGAATCAGAAAGGATTATTTCAAATTCTTCTGCCTCTTCATATAAGTTATCATCAATTATCTGAAAAGATAAAATTTACTAATTTAAATTTATGTGCCAAGACCGAGTAAACATATACTTTTGAATTAGAGCAAGACATTTTCTTAGAATGTTTAAAATTATGATGTCAGGATTTTAAATGCAGATTAGTTCTGCTATTGTTGCAATAATCTAGACATTCAAATGAACTTGAGAAAAATAATTTTATAATTTAGAAAAATGTATAATTATTCATATTAAAGAGAATACAGTTAAACAATTCTAATCTTTTAATAGTAGTATGTAATTTTATTTTCTTATTTTGTTAGTATAATTTTAAAGTAATATAATTCAAGATTAGAAAGTTAAAAGTAACACATGCAGCATGCACATTGCAGGCAAAAAAAAAAAAAAAAAGACGTTTTCCATGTCTCGAAAGCGCGACTTACGATATGTATTAGATTTATATATAGCGTTGTTCTAATATAGGTATTTTAGCACAAAATCGGACTTTTTCTGAAATGATACCCAAAGTTTTTCTATATTTCGATTCAACGACTCAATTTATGCCAAACTGCCAAGTTTTGTATAAATCGCACGAGTAGTTTTTAAAAAATTAGCTTTCAGAATTTTAGCTCCTCAATGTTAATTGAATTTGATATATATTTATTAATATCTTTTTTTTATTAAACTTACTTGATTCTTTCTTCCATAATTCGAAATTTGGGCTTGATCCAAACATAATCTGCACATTCTTATGATTTCTTTTTTTAATTTGTATTTTTAAATATTTTTTTATAATTTTTCGAAAACCTTTTTTATTATGGCCTATATAATTTTTAACGTCATCTTAAAGTAGATGTATTTCTAGACATACCTGCAAAAAATTAGAGTTTTTTATTCAAAATTTCCTAATACATACCTGAATCTACGTATTGGCGCGTTTTAAAATTTGGCATATTTGTTATAAGCGATAATAATGCCAAATGTGCTTTACGACTTTGTTAAAATTATTTGAATATAGTATGAACGATGTCTTTTTTCTCGCTCGTGTACAATGAAAAACAGCAAAGGAAAATAGGTTGCTATTCTTGGCGCAAACTAGAAAAAACGCGCCAAGATAAATTTTAGATGTTCTTAAATTTCGCCCCAAATTTTACAAAATTTAATATTTAGGCATAATTTGAGTCGTAGAATCGAAATATGGAAAAAACTTGACATGCCATTTCAGAAAAAGTCCGATTTTGTGTCAAAATACCCGTATTAGAACAATGCTATATATAAATCTAATATATATTCTAAGTCGCGTTTTCAAGTCACAAAAAACTTAAGTTGAATTTCGTGAATCGGACCAGGAGAACAAGAGGTATAGACCTGTCCCAACTTTTTTTTTCGCAGTGTATATCTTCCACAGCATTAGACCTATCAGTGGTTGAAGGAATTAAACTGGAGAAAATTAACAGTTTAGCTCAGATGCAATGTTTCTTTCCGACACAGGCAATTTTCGAGGAAACGACATGACGTCAAAATTACGTAGTGTATTAGTTAATTCAAATTAAAAGTATTTGAATTAACTAATACAAAATTAATCTGATTAAAACGCTTATCAAATTTATACAAATCCCCAGAGGGAGCAAGCATAGGTAATATGGGCCGCAACGTCATCTTACAGGTAAGGAACTTGTTATCTAATGAAAGAAAAAAGTTAACGTAGGAGAAGTGTTAGCACCAGTTTGGTCCGGTTTATTTAATTATGGCAAAGCTCTCGTGGAGGACGTTTTCAGGAAAACTGACTCTTTTACACGTTACACATGGGGAAAATCACTAAAATGCCTATGCAGCCAGACCGTTTGTACCAGCGGCCGGTAGTTAGTGGGCGGTGTTGGCACCGGAGGGCTAGCACTTGAGGTCAAACCTCCATCAAAACTGTTGATTATTACGAAGTATTGCATTTTTGATCATACAATTTTGATTTGTAATTGGATAAGAGCTGTTGCATTGCAAGATTACATAAGATAGCATGATAGAAATGGGAAGTAGCCAGATTAATATATATATATATATATATTAAATTTAAAAATACATATGTGTATAACACATTAATTCACTCAATAGGTCTTTAGACCTAGCAGTTTAACTAGCAATTAAACTAAAGAAAACTAGCAGCTTGGGCTAGAAGCGATTTTTCTTTTCGATGCAGGTAAATTTCGTGGAAATGGCGCAAACAATAACCTGGTATGCGAATTTTATTACTGAAGATACTTTTACTAAATAATATATAACTAATCTGGTTAAAAGGTCATAAAATTTATAATTTGAGGAGCAAGAAAATTATTCGTAATATATTATTATATAGGCAATGCAAGTAAAAGATATTAAATCAAATAATAAATAGTTAACTTTTTGAATTATTATTTCCTTATCCACACATTTGCTTGCATACATATAGAGTTCCTAAATATCATATATTTGCAGACCAGATGTTCAGTGCAAAAATTTTAATTTCTGTGCTAAGAAGTTTAGTAATATAGGCATCTGGCAGACTTGTAATGGTCAAAAATCTTCTTTTAATAACAATAATTGCTTTCCTTTTTTTATTACGGATAAATTGTTTTTAAGGCATTTAATTTGGCTTTGTATTATGCGCTTTTTGGGGAAAAGTCAAAATGATAAATAACACTTACTTTTTCTTTAAAACTTAATACCTTTCTGTAGCTTCATAATCTTATGCAGCTAAAATTCTTTTGTTTCAAAATAAATACTAATGTACGCTTACTTTAACACTGCAGTTTATTTCTGTCAAGCCAGCATAAAATGTAATGAAAGAATTATGGGAAGAACTTCGACTTCTATAATCTGAACCAGTTTCCAGCCCGAAAGCGCTGCTTCCTTGTGCTGTATGATCAAACGTGCTGCACATAACACTTAAATCATGTTTCAGATCACCTGTGGGAAATATAAAAGATACTTTATTTTAGTATCCCATAATGATTTTACTTGTTGAACATGTGAGAAAATTATTATTTAAAAACATACCCATTCTGATAACTGGGAAATGGACATAACTGTCAGTCTCATTTACAAAGAAGACGTCTTGTTTGAAACTGATAAGAGGCTCTGAAAAACATGAAAAAAGGGAAATATATTGATAGAATACGTATTAATTAATAATAAGTTATAAGGTTTCCTCAATTACAGGCTGACTTCAAGACATTGAGTATTCGGTACCAGTTCTAAAGTGAATATTGCAATAAAAAGTGTGGCATACAATTTTTGATTTACTAATGCACGCTGAAGTTATTTTTACATGGAAAATAATATATACTAGTAAAGTTCAAAGTATAGGCCACGACTCATTAATGACTGGGAGACAATTTATTTGAACGTAAAATGTTTCGAAATATTCTTTTTCTTATTGTATAATTATGTATTATATATTTACATGTAAATACGAATTAATTTATTTCTCTGTTGATTGTTGATGATTTATTTAATTTTCAATTTTATTTATTTTATTCTTCATTATTACTTATTTTCTTCTAGGCTATATCCTCTTCTTTTGTTCAAAACAATTATATGCATGCGACTTACGAGGTTAAAATACTTGTGAAACAATGATGTATGCTAAAGAGCAACAAACTCTACTTAAGCTGTATTTTATTATTTGCATGCTCCCTAGACTGATGCTTTTAATATATAGCAAAAACCCTTAACGAAATATTTTACACGTCTTTCTTTCCTTAAGATGAATTATCTCTAGTTTTAAATTTAAAATGAGAGACGTGCGTCTCTTCCTTTCAATTACGCGTTTTCATTTGCGACAACATGGAAGTGCAAATTTTTGAACTAATGCAAGATTAGCAGTAAGTATTAACTATACGAATTTAAAAATATACCTTACTGAAAGCTATAAGAAATTCGTGAGATAAATAATAAAAACTTTAGATGGCAGTGTTTTACAGTTTCAGATTACAGCATTACACTTCGAAGAATTTAACATTAAAGTTTAAAAAAAATTCAAAAACTTTCAAACAATTAGAACTTACAAAAGCCATAAGGTTAAAAGGAAATAATAACCTAATCTTGAAGTACAGATTTCAGATTAGTAGTTGAAACTATTTTAAGCTAAGCAGTTGTGATAAACTTACCGTGCTCCAAAAACTAATATGAAATTAAAGAACAGACAAAATCTTATATTTCAAGTGAGCTACTCAAATTGATATAAAGCCAAATACTAAGAAAAATTTATTATGATAAAATTTTATTGTAAATTAACGTCACATAGAGATTTATGCACTTATTAAACAATGAAATGTTTAGGACTTAGCATTTATTTCTCTGGATGACTTGCGCACAAGATTTGCAACAAATATTTCCCTTAAGTTGCACTGGTTTCTAATTTGCCAGGCACTGAAAACAATAAATGCATCGAAGAAGTTTCTTTCGATGTGGTTAACTATAGTCTTTTATAAATATAAATAGCAAATGAAATATAGTCACTGAGCTCTTAGAGGTTATCCCAAGGCTTAACTCTGTTAAGTGGCATGATATTAGCCCAGTAATGAGAGAAGAATTTTAAATATTGTGAAAATTACCAGAATACGGCTCAATAGACACAAAACTATCAAATATTTCTCAGGAAACGGTACAAAATTGTTAACTAGATGTACAATTATCACAAGCTTTTGGTTTTAAAAAGGAGCAATATCTGTGCAAAACTCAATAAAACGATGAATATACCTGTACATACAATCTGTAAATTTTGAAATAGTGCAACATTCAAATATTCACTGTTTTATAACACTAAATTATCCTCGATAGCTTTTATTAGTGTAAATGTAATCAAGAACTAATTAAATTACATGCAAATAATTAAATGTATATATTCCTAGAAGACAACACGCGAGTCTGATATCTATAATTAGACAAATTTCAAATTCGGACTGATGTTAGATTTTTTATCTTTATGGAACGGTTCTGAGTTTTTCTGCAAAACTAACTTCCGTATGAAGTTGAATTTTGTTTAGTTTTAAATATCTATATATTTAAAATTATTTCATGTATTATAATTTTCATGTAATTAAAATTTTTTATATTATGTACGTTATCTCTAACGCATTTTTAATTCGTATACTTACCATCTTCTTCATCATGTATTTCAACATTTGCAGTATGAGGGATGCCAAGTAAAACAGTTCCAGAATGTAAGAAAATTTGATAATTCTTTCTTCCTTCAAAATCGCTATTGTCTACTATTTTGAAAATACAGTACTCTAAATTATCATTTTCTTTAAAATGCACCTAAAATTAAAAGTAATTAATTAAATTAAATTTAAAAAAATTGCTTTTTATATTTTTGCCATATTTAAATATATATTTAACGCATATAAGGATTCTAATACTTATTTTATTTATTAAAATAAATTATCATTAATTTAAATCATCCAATCATTTTTCAGTTTCGTATTTTCTTTCTTTAGAAAAGACCATCAATGCAAATGAAAACTTCGTGATTGGCATACATTTTAATTAAAACCAAGAGCGAACGAGTACAAGTCCTTGTTCTTCAGGACAAAAGAAAATTTCCTTCAAAGAAGGAAGAGAAGCCACGCCAGAAATTATACCAAAATAAATTGAGTCGTGCCTCCTCCGTTCTTCGTAGAATATTTTACTCCTGCCGAAGAGGGATTTGTACCTCGAAATAGATGAAGATTCAATTAAAATCTACACCAAACAGAAGGTTGTTATTTTGCTTAATTTTAAATTCATACTTGAGTGCTTATTAGCTCACTAGTAGTTCTTAATATCTCAATTTGCTAGACGACATTGCCTAAACTTTGTTAGCTGTTGATACAATAAATTAAACTCAGTAAAAAAGTAATATTTTAAAATTATTTTTAAATCATTTTTTTCTCTAATACAGTGCCTATAAAAAAACAAGCGATTTTATAATCACTGATTTGCCTGAAGTCTGCACAGTTTCTGGAAACTTAAATACAACAAACATAAAATACCTTGGAGGGCACTATTTAGGTAGAAATTAGGATTTAAAGTTTAAACAGTTTACGCACTGTTTGAGTTCCTTTCTTCGTCAGAAATCTCGTATCCTACTACTAAATCAGTTAAAGTTTCAAAAGTAATATACGTATTACTTTTGAAAGTCCTTTCGTAAATGTACTGATTTTAAGCTCATCTGTAACTATGAGAGATTCGATGTAATCGGTAAATTCTAGATCATGTGCTTACTTGATCAATATGGATATTCTGCAAGTCTTTAACAGTGTATTATATTAATTTGACAAAACAAATTAATATTTTAGGTGCCGTAAGTTGTTTCCATTATATAACAATAATATTGTTGTGTGCGGTAGGGGTTCGTTTTGGATTAAATGCACATAAAACTAATGATAGCTTGATAAAATTGATTTTCATTAAAGAAATAATTTTGAAGTTCTAGAAGTTTCCACAACAGTACTTGTAAAGCTTTTCTCAGTAAAACAGAGCACAACCAGTAGTTACCATTTCAGACTACTAATAATGTTAAACACGACACAATGTAACGCGCATCCAACAGCGAAGCTCGCGCGATCTCTCAATACTCCGAAGTCAGCTCTGAACTCAAAACTGAGACCTGATACTCTCTCCGGTCTTATATAGTTTTTCCCGGCACCCAGAAATCTTTAGTACCTTTAATTTTCGAAATTACTATACGAAGGCATATATTTAACCATATATAAAAGTTGCATATAAATACACATATAATAATATATACAACATATAAATAATATATTTACATATATAGGCCGGATGCGGTTGCAGTTAAATATAGAGATCAATTATATCCTATATGTAATTTGCCGCCGCCACTCCTGGGTGGTGGTCTTATTCAGTTACAGTACCAATTAGTTATATAGGGACAGCGCCAAAGCGACGCGAAATAGTCGCGAAATTTGGCGACAAAATTTAGTCGTCAAAACCATTGCCAAATCGGCAATATCTCGCCGGATGGAATATTGAAGTCTAGAGTCAAATTTTCAGACAGAGTTTGAATTATATCCGCTGCGTCTGCTCTCAGAGAAGCGATGAGGTGGCAGGCCTCAGCTTGAGAATCTCATCGATTCGCGTCCACTATTATTAAAAACTGAGTCTTTTACACTTGCTAGGAGATATTTCCATCATATGTGGATAGATTTAGAAAGGATCGAAAAGACATGGTTAGGAATTTAAATGCGTCAGAATTGCGTTCAGCTGTCACTAAGGATTTCTTTAAACTGTCAACTTCCTTGGGGACAGCAGCAGAAAATCTGTCATCAGTTTGTAGTTCGACAGTACAAACTCTTTCTTCGATTTGGTATTGGACGCCAGAAACGTTTTCTTCGATTTGTTATCCAACAACAGTAACTCTTTCTTGAATTTCTCCACCTTCTTCAACCGTGTGTATTCTGCTTTCCATAGCCTCGAATTTGTTTCCTACTATGGCGGTAATTTACCTTTCCTTTTCCTCTTGATTTGTTTCAATCTTTTCTTGGATCGTTTAGATCTCCTTTTGCCGACTATCATCTCTTCTTTAATGGAATTTACGGACCCTTCCATCTTGTTTCTCAGCACAGCAAAGGCTGTCATCAGCTGTCTTAGTTGCTTCTCAATCGCTTTTGTCACCGGCATTCAGTTCCACTTCTGACACCAAACGTTGTTGCGTGTGTACGGATTCATAACGGATTGAATACACACAGAACCGAAGATAATTTGATAAAATTTATTTTTAGAGAAGAAACACTTTACAGTTCTGGAACGTTCCACAAAAGTACAACTCTTCCCATTATATCAGAGCACAATCAGAAGTTGCTACTTAAACTGTTAATAACGTTAAACACAACACAATGCGAAGCGCTCACAATCTCTCAATTACAATACCAACTACTGTTACACAGGGACCAGATGAAAATGTCTCCAAAACCATCAGCAGCTCAGCAATATCTCGACAGTTTAGTGAGATAGCTATTTACTTAATGTTAAAAGTAGACTCGCGCCTGTACCCTTATTTTCCTGGCAGAGCTTCGCTGAAATGTTCTATATTTCGACATCGGAGAGTGGTCTTACCCCATGGTATTTGTGATGGATCACATCAAAACCGTATAGTCTTGGAAAATGTGTATAATTAATTGTTTGTTGCGCATAGTATTTGGACATTTGGAATACAGTTAGACGCGTTGCTTTGGAGACTAATACGCGGATGTATGGATAAGGCAATGCGCTTTCTAATTGGACGCACTGCGAGGAGAACTCGACGCTGTATACTGAAGCCATCTGTTTTATACCTCCGCTACGAAATGTTTCTAGCACAGTGAGAATATTCACAATTTAGATCTAAAATTTAATATTGTGATTTACCCATGTAAAGTGTTGAAAGGTCTAATGTTACTAATAATTACTGTTTGCTTTTTGAAAGAGTAGTGATACTTTTTTGGTGCCATGCAACTCCTTGCCTTTGCCAAGTCATTAGTTTTCCATTGGGTAGCACATCAACATACTGAAGAGTCCATTAAATGGGGATGCTGGAAATTTCCTATTCGTTATCAACTTACCCGTTATCAACGCTACAACTTCCCATTCGTTAATATGAGCGGATTATTTCTGTTTAAGCATTGTTTTAAAGCTAGAATTAGTGCCCGATATTTTGTGTAAAATGTAGTTTTAGGGTTTGTTTTTAGAACGTTCTTCAAGAGCTTCGTATTAGTTAAGATATTATTTCAGTCTTACAATCTAAGAGATGCGGATCAAACTCATGTATTAAGGACACGCTTGCAAGATTAGCCGTTTTCTAGGTAGCTGTAATCTCTAAAAATTCAGTCATTCCAAATTCATGAAGATCTCATAATCATCTGTTTTAAAGCAAACAAGATGTTTTTCATTTTGGAGTAACATAGTCATGTTATTTTGCACTTAATGCTTATGTGGAAGATTACGATTATTAGGACAAGCACTTCATTATATATTGGTAAACTGTTCAGTTGTTACCATGGGTAGGGAGTTTTTAAGATGTCTTCTATTTTGAATACATTTAGCTGATCTGAATAAGCCATTTGATAGCTCTGATTCTTTTTAAAAATAAATTTAACAAGAATTATTTCTTCTTTACTTTAGAAAAGGGGTGAAAATACTTTTAACCGTGGGCCAAAAAAAGTAATTTTTAGTGCGTCACGTAAGCAGGGCCGTGACGATCTTTGTGCTGTCCCTATTGTTTGAAGGAATTCAGAGGAGGAGGGAGGTAAACACCCTTCCTCGGTAGAAATTTTAAAAAAGATAGAGTTAAAGAATTACAAATGCGACAAAAAAGGGATCTCTTCCTATTAGTCATCAAATGATGCACATATACACTGTTTCATTTTCAAATAAAAATTTAGTGGTGAAATGTTCTCTTTTTTTATGTCTTTTAATCTCAACATTATTTATATATCTTTGTATAATTTCTAAATTAAAGCTGCTAGAAATGATAGCACTATATTTTTTGGCAGATGCTCATGCCTTTTTTTTAAAGGCCAAGTTTAACCTAAGTTAACCTTAAGTTTGGAATTGATGAAATTTCAAAGGGTGTCGATAATGTTCAAAGGGTGGATTTGGGGTCGATAACCGAATGCATATCCCCAATTAATCGGCATAATCAAGATCTTATCGATTACAAAAGAATTATTAATAAAATTGACAATTAATTCTTTATTCATATAAAGCTGCAACATAAAGTAGGAATAAAAATTAGAAAATAAATATAAGGGAAAAAATACATAAAAATTATTTCGTACATTTTAAAAATGTATAATATTTTTAAAGCCCATGAATTTTTTAAGCATTAAGAGCATTACAAAGAAGCAAATATCAGGAGCACAAAAAAACACAATAAAAAATAAGAAGAAAGCAAAACTATTGAGCGACACCAAAATTTGCGCCTATACTGGCCTTTGAAACTTACTAACAAACGTTATGCTCAGATAGCAAGTGCATCATTACCAGCGGTCGCAAAACAGCAATATAATTATATTCATGATATAATTGTAGCTCTCGGATTATATGTACGAACTTTCACTGTATATGGTAAGTTAATTTTAATAATTTGTTTTTCAATTTTGGCACTGAAGAATTATATAATGTTTTGTTTCATCCCCGGGAAACATGTGTGTCTCACAGCGAAAACACTTTTCACAACGATGATGTCATGAAACATTCAAAACTGAAAGACTATTTAATAAGATTATATGAATATAAAAAAAGTTGTAGTACTTTAAAAAATTGTAAGATAAATTTTTGATGCGCTTAGGCAGTGGAATTACACCATTTTTGACGCCATCGACATCTAGGAATTATGAAGGAGGGCTCGAAGTTTCATATAACATTTCCTATTTACTTATGAAAGCAGGATGTCTGCATAATGTTGGTGAAAATATGTTATTACCAGTAGTTTGAGAAATAACAGCTAGAGTTATGAAAAAGAATTCGGATTCAATTTTACAAAGTTTGTCGTTCAGTATACATGAAATGGCCGAAGCTGAAGAACAAATGGTATTTGAATTAAAGTTTGATAAATTTGCCACACAACTGTATGAACCAACATTTGGAAGGAACAGCGTTTTAATGATCTGTGTGAGTTATTATAGTGATGCCAAAGAAGAAATAACAGTTTTTTTTCTTGCAAAGCCACTTGAGGCAAGAGAAGACATATTGCGTTATGTTGATAATATTTTCTACCTGCTAGACATTCCTCTGTCCAGCATTACTCAAGCTTAATTGAACAGAAATTGTAGAATAAATTCTGTTAATTTCAACATAAATATAATGCCAAACACTAAATGTTTAATTGCTATTTCTGAAAGTTTCAGTGCATATGTAAATTTTCATTCATGATGTGTTTTGATCAGGTAGTCATAACCGATGTAATGGCCTTTGAATTTAATTTTTATATTTAATTAATATAAGGTAATTTGTTAGCATTTCATTACGAAGGAGAAATTTCCACTGTCGAATATTAAGTCAAAGTCTAATCAGAATAATTTACCAGATTCTATAATTTGATGATTAAGAGGATATTTGCAAGCTGACTAAATTTAACAACTTTCTGCAGATGCTGAAGATTTAGTTAACATGTTTCAAATGCAACTAATTATTAGATAATTTCATGAGTATAATAAATTTACCTCATTGACAACGGGAATAAAACCACTATTGTTATTAGCAGACAAACTAACCTCAGAGATTTGACATGTAGCTGTAAAATCCTGAAACATGACATAAATGTTTAAGTATCAGAATACATTAAAAGTTAAAATAATTTAATATGAATATTAGAAAATAAGCAAAAAAGATTTTAATAGAATTACCAGTTCGGAATTCCCAGTTCGTATAACTGAGACTTCTAAATGGCCATCCATTTCTGAAGCGTTATGGAAAGATAACTCAAAGTTAACGCGAGCCCACTGAATGCGAAAGATGTTATTCATTAATTTATTTGGTTTTGTATCTTCGACAGAAAACATAAATTTATCTTCTGTTTGCAAAAAGTCATCATCATCCAAAACATACTGAAGTTTCCCATCATTAATATCCTCTAAAAATATAAATAAGGCTGTTAATAGCTTCTCTAAATATTAAACTTAAAATGTAAATCTCAAGCTTTTTTATACACTGAAAGAAAAAAAGGTCTTTGTTAAAAAACTAAAAAAATTTGCAGTTTTCATCTTTATTGAATGAACTTTCTGTATGAATTAAGAACTTACATAAAAAACCTGATCTGGAGACCACAGGACTTTCCTTGTACGGCCTATTAAATTATACACATTTTTTACCGCACTTCATTAAACCTGTAAGGTTTATTATACGTTTTCTAACAGTTATTTTAAGTTTCGTATCTTTCCTATCTTATTCTAATTTCAGCTTACAATTTCCTGCCAGAATGTGAATTCAGAAACGCAGATAATGCAAATGAGAATGAGTACTATTTAAGTCGTGACTTAACCGACTTCAACAGAGAGAGTCTGATTTCCTGACTAGTGCGCGTTTGCCTTCTGGCTACGTCTCTTTTAGCTACTATTACGCTCGGCCATATCTTAAGCCCTTGCTAGGCTTCGCCGATTTAATTAATACTTAGGGACCAACTAGTTAGATTCTGATAGCTTCGGCTATAGTATTTAAAGAGCTTTAGTTAAGCTAGTTTTAGTTCAATTTATTTGTGTTTAAGTTCAAGCCCGAGTGGCGGCTTTATTGTAAAGTTCCAAGCCGGAACTGATTGTAAATATACTGAATAATAAAGGGTTTTAAACCCTTCTCAAGTCTTACGTATTCTGTTCACACACTTAAGCGATTATTCGCTTGCTAAGTGTTCGTGGGGTTAGGAGTGAGAACTTAAGGATTTAAAGAGTTGAACCCCACAAACCTCATTTCCTTGAATTTCATTAGAGATATATTTCTTGATCAATCAGTTTAGTTCTCATTCTGTGGCAAGGTAATAATGCATAAAAACTTAAAGCATCTTCATTAAAAATTGTAAAATGCAGAAAAAAACTAATACATTAAAAAAGAGTTTAAAAAACAATTTTTGCAAATAAAATTAGAGTTTATACACAATAGAAGCAATTCAGCTAACAGGCAGAAAGACACAATTTTCGAAGCACAAAAATTTTAAGCTAACTTTTGCTCTCAGTGGGCAGAAAGATGCTTCATTTCTTTCCGCCATCGACGGAACAGTTGGCCCACTGGGTAGGTGATTTCAGCCTGTTGGATCCCATCGATGGAATTAAAACTAAATAAATAAATAAATAAAAATAAAGAGCTTAGAACTGTGTCCTCCGAGAACTGTTTACATTTAGAGCTAAGTGCTGTGTCCTCCGAAAATTGGCCACTCTATACGATGAAAATCTTTTCATTATGGTACATGTTAGGCATAGAGATATATTAAGGATATGGTATAGGCTCCGGTACAGATGTAAAGATGAACAAATACATTAAATCAGTTCTGGATTAATCAAAACATAAATAAAAACAAATTAAACATAAATAAAAACAAAGCAAGACAAAAAGACATTAATTAAATTAATATATGTACATAGCGGGCTGCTGACGGCACGGTGTCCAAGGAAAGGAGTTACTCCAGGCTGTCTGCAATACTTTTAGCAATGGTAGTGCAGTCCCTAATGCTGCTGAGCGCACATTTATTCTTAATTGTGTTCTTGAACCATGACGGCATATGGATTGCAGCTGGTCTTTTTAAATGTGAATTCACTGTGTGCGGGCAATCATACAGATAATGTTCTGGGTCATCAGTACTGCCACAGATGCATTGGTTGCTGTTTCTTAGGCGAAATCTTTGAAGATAGGACAAATATGGCCAATGCCCTGTCAGATACTGTGTGAGGTGTGAAGAGTTGCTATTTAAATTCTGGTTCACTTTTGGTTGAAAATTATACAGTCTTCTGTGTGTGGTGCTCGAATCCCAGTAGTTTTGCCATTGTATCATTAGTTCACAATTTAGAGTTGTTTTCAGATATGAGTGCGGAAGGGGCATACTAATGTTACTCACGTGGGGTTCATTAGCTGCGCCTTTCTCAAGCACATCTGCTGCTTCATTTCCTTTAATCCCCGTATGGGCTGGAACCCATTGAAGCTTGGGCCTGAGACTTGCAGGAATCAAAATTAATAGTTCCTGTATGTCTCAGACTATCGAATATCTACTGCGGTCGCCCTGGATGGCCTGCAAGCTTGACATTGAGTTTGTGTAAATTACTTTATACCTTTCATTGGTAGCAGTAAAGTTCAGAGCTGCTTTTAGAGCTGTTAGTTCTGCCTGAAATACTGAGTTATTGTGATGAAGCTTCTTAGCTCATGAATGGATTATGAGGTCACCCTCCATTGCACACCAGGCACTGCCCGTCCTGAGCTCTCCTTTGGAGCCATCAGTATAGACGGCTGAGGATTGTAATGCACGTCGTGGATTACGGCTTGTTTCTATATCGAAGTCTGCAGGATGGCAAGGAGAGTGGGCAATGTGATTCTCGTAGTCCGAGGATACATAAGTATTACTCCAAATTGAAATGTCTTGTTTTAGTCTGATTGCTCTCACCACAGTACTCTCCATCTGTACTACCAAGTGCAGGGGCGGAAGATCTGCCAAGACATTTAATGCAGTTGTTGGAGAGGTACGAAATCCTCTGCAAACGCCCAGAAGAAATGGTGTTTGCACCGAGTTCAATGCTTGTTGCATGTTAATCGTGACATTGACGGCCCATATGGAAACGCCATGAAGTGCTTTGCGCTCAGCGACGGAATTTCAAGAGCAAAAACAAAAGGAATGCTGATTAGCCCCGGAAAAAGGCACGAGAGTACCACGTGCGTAAACCTCCATGGCAGAAATATACAGTTCGTGATACATTTCCGCTACTTGTGTGTGATTATAGACGACAGATTCTCCTGGCTCCCTCACATCAAGGATCTTAAAGAAAGGCTGCATAAACTGTCTAACACAATGCGGGGAACAGCTGCTAGAGTGTCTCTTCGCAGATGCTCAAGGTATGGTATGCAGAAAGATACTGAAGTTAGTGCACCAACTGACTTGATTCGCTATACTACTAAAAGGAGTTTCAAATGCAAACAAATATCCACCACGTTAGACCTAGCCGCCACTTTTAAATTGTTGATAATTCTTCAGTTATTGCATGCAGATTAACCAAATGCATAAAAACCTTAACAGGAAGATAAGAACACGTAATTCAATCATTTTAAAGCAAAAACTGCACAATTTACCAACATATAAGAATAAAAACAGAGCTTACCGAGCCGAGTGAGAGAGTGGGGATATATATATATATATATATGCACGTTTGGTGCCGCCGACTGGCCGATTGCAACGAAAAAGGGAGGCGCACAACTAGATCTTATAGCAATCCCATATTTTTGCAAATTTTAGTGTTTTACGACTAATCGTTTTTGGGTTATACGAGATACATTCATACCTATGTATGTACTTACAAACTTCATGAAAAAATGTCTTTTTAATCCATTTTACAATTTGTTTTAGAAACAAGAGTACTTATTCTTCCCTTACATACAGATGTAACGAAAACAAAAATCATCCAAATCGATTTGGGAGTCGTCAAAATGGATATTTTCGCTGAAATATGATATCGGAAATTTTTTACGATTACAAAACTTCCTTTGCTTCGTACAAGGAAGTAAAATGTGTGGTTAGTTTCCCGTCTTAATTTGAATATTATCTATATGTTACTCCGATCAGTAGAGTAATTAAAATATTCGTCGGCTAAAGCCTTCGCATAAATGATCAAGAATATATATGAATGACTCTTGCATGTAAATTTTATTATGTTCATCATCAGATTATTAAAAGAAAAAGAGGCTTGTATGACCTCACGCAATTTGGGGAGATGTTTAATAAATGGGAGGGACAGAAAAGAGAAACATGTTGATTTTATAATAATTCTGATTCTCACTGTCGTTAACCTTTTCATATTCCGAAATAATGAGATGCCTATTATAGACTAACGAACATCTCAGAACCGCTAGTATGCTTGAAACTAGTTGTGAATAAAAGAACGTTACGCAAGATTTAAACATATTTTAAAATATCATCAGTCGTTAGCAGATTCAAATCTAAGTCCAACATCGAGGGCTGCAAGCACTAATCATAGAATACATATAAACCCAAAAGCAACCTCAAAGGAGGAATTATTCTAATTCTACTTTTCCTTCGTCGTGAATCCAATTTTGAATTCTCATTTCTTTCCATTTACAGAGTACGAAAAATGAGAAGTTTATTATGATATAAACGGAAAAATAATAAAGCATCTTACTGTTTGAATAAAATTTAAAACGAAATATATACACAGGATTGTAAGTTTTTATTATAAAATTTCAGCGTTAGTTCTCATTTTCGCTGTAGATGATAAATGAACTACAGAAGTTTTATACTCGATATAGAAACATCAGAGAAGTACTAAAACAATCATGCTTAATTTTTACCATTTATCGCCGGTCTTTGAATTTTAACTGCATCCCTAAGCGAACTTGTACAACTTCTTCTAAAATACCAAAGAAATATGATGAACTTCCTCGAACTCTAGTTATTTTTCTGCACTGAAATAGTTACAGAGTAAACTAAAAATGGTCTGCATAAATAGTTTTTTATTCTTAATTTTTGTTACTACCTTTAAGCTTATGACATTTCTAATAAATCATTTATTTTTTTCCGTAATTTTCTCTTTTTATGAGGTTTTTAGAGCATTTCATAACAAGTGAATGAATTAGTTTTTTGAATGAACACGAAAATAATAAATATATCTAATACCGTGTTATTTATTTACTTTTTTAAAACACTGAAGCAATTAATTTTAAAGGGTCAAATACATTTTTTTAACACAAAGAATTCATTGAACACTTACTCTGAGTGAAATGAGATACTTTTTCGTTAGGCCTACTCGTCAGTTGTAGGTACCCTAAGTTCGGACGTATTGTAACAGAATAAATAATGTCCTTTTCTTTGGTATCAAGGTCTTCAGTGAAAAGATGATCTTCAGATATTGAATTTCTCCACTAAAATATGTAGAGATAAAAAATTATTCATGAAGTAAGCGCTGAAAAATTATTATATTCATATGAGATTACTTATGCAAATTAAAAGCACCATTAACGCTTTGAATAAAATCAAACAATGATATCCTTATCTCATTGATAGTCAGTATACGGAGAATAAATACGTGCGGTCAGTATATGGAGAATAAATACAATTATGTGCAGAGTTGTCTTACACGTAATGCTGTCAACTAACTTAGAGCATAAAGCCGTTTGCCATCCAGTAAGGCTAAAGCTATTGATTAATATTTTACAACTGTCAAATTTTTAAAAAATGTGTTAATATAAAATGAAACATAAGAAGTAATGGGAGAAATAAACCTGGCTGTATTTATATGAAAACTGCATTCAGTCATGGTATGTTGCCAACGGCATAATTTGCTACTGATTTAAGATTTTCTAAATGCTAAACACCTTTCTCATACATTCCTTCTCACAGTGTCTTAGCATTCATCAGAAAGGGTAGAAAAAAGTTCTTTTATTTTGGAATGAATGGTCTCAGAATATAAATGTTATTCATAATTCTTATAAAGTAGATAGATATATTTTGTAGCATGCGTACGGGTTCGTAATAGACTGAATGCACAAGTCCTATAGAAGGTTAATAACATTTATTCTTATCAAAAGAAATATAACAGAAAGCTGGAATTCTGCTCAAAGATATTCGTACAGGTGTTCACAATATCACGCAAAATAATGAGTAGTTATACTTCAAACTATTAAAAACGTTAAAATACAATGCAATGCAAAGAGAAAGCTAATCCGATACCACGAATTCGCAACAATAACAACAGCAGCTAATTTAACAACTGAACTGAGGTGCTTGATGCTTTGTTTCAGCAGGATAATTTGTTCCTGCTCTTGCCAGTATCCTCAGAGAATCCTGACTGGGCCTGACATATGATGAAGTCCGAGGACAAGAGTTCTCTATACGAGGTAGAATTGAAGACGTGATACAAGAAGAAGCCTTTGCTTCGATGTTTTGAAAGCAACGCTTGAGACTGGTCATGTGGGATGTGGTGGTGAGTTCAAAACTCCTAACTTGCCAACTACCGTACAAAGTAAGTAAAACATACAGGATACAAACAGTAAAGAAAATCAAGTAAACGTTCACTGCTTTACATTGTATACAATAGACAGTCAGCTGCTAAAGAGCGGAAATAAATATCTGACAATTTGCAGGCTTCTGGGAGCCAGAAATTACCTAGCCGATCAGCGGAAGTGCTGAATTCTAAAAAGAACTGACATAATCTCTCTGTGGCTTTTTATAGATTTCAACCAGTCGCGAGATATTTCTAGTAATTTCTGCTTCTCGAGATTTCTGGAAAGCAATAAGAGAATGTAATTAAGGTTACAGCTAACATAGTGGTCAATTACGCGTATTCAGTTTCAATACAAATTACCGAGATATCCATTTATATAATGTTAAATGCACGTGCTGAAGGTATTTTTACTTTTCGGCATAGCTTTCTCTTAAAATTTGTCAGGCGCTGCATTGCACGGGAAATATAACAATTTTAATTATAATTCTACTAAGTTATCCTAATACAAAATTCGTAACAATCTTTTAAAGAATGTGGAAGTGATTACAGCTCCCTATAATAGACAACGAAGTAGCCTAACAATAGGAACAAAATAAAGTGCAATAGGCTGGTCAATTACAAAACTGGATTATATTCTCTAACTATTATGAGCCGACAACAGGAAATGCACTGGAGCTCACTAATTATGAATTACAGAATGAGAATAATTACAAAACGCGTTGCTTTGACATAAGTATGGTTATAAACTAATTTCTGCATTATTTAAGGGTACTTCTGCCACAGCTGATGATTCATACTTTCTACAAGTTGAGGTATTAATACACTTGTGTACTCAGGCTTCTAATAGCAAAAACATATTCCAAGACAGATGGCTTTCTAATACCTGAATAGCGCTTTTGTGCTCCGATCTAGATCAAACTGACAAAATGTATTTTCAGAATAGTTTGGAGTTTCAACGACGTGAGCGTAGCAACGCTCTTTTGACTTAATAGGCAGAATGCGTAAAGAGTGTAGCAACTCACTTTTGAGTAGCATAGCAACGCACTTTTGACTTAACGGGCAGAATGACTTACATACTGCTAAGTTTGGTATATGGTTTTTTTTTAAAAACTGAGGGCATGAGGAGTTATAAACCTGGAGAATCAAATAAAAATTTTTGAATAAGCAAGGCTTTTATTACATATACTAGAAATATTATTAAACTTGATAGAAATTCGAACATAACCTCGCTCATGTTGAAGAAATCGCTTTTGTAATCGACCTTTGTTCGGTGACGTGCAACTGAGAATTATTGAACATTAATGAGCTTATTGATGTCTATTATACTAGAAAATAAAATAAAACTTTGTATCTTTTATTTTCTTCCATCACTCTTCCTTGCAGAATTAGACCTCGTAATTTTTGTGCACATTCTGATTTACTAGAATAATATGTAAAGTTTATGCATTATCTGGCATCATTCATTCCGAAATAAAAGATGTGAATATACGTTTTCTTAAAATCAGCAAGGAATTTAGCAGATGAAAAGGAAGAACAGCATATTTGTGTAGAATAGGAGAATAAAATCTATCGAAATGTTTTGTTTTCAAGGATGAAACAAATTACTAAATTAATTTTGGACACTTAACAGTCAAATTGCTACAATAAAACTTACTTTTCCATTTTCCAGTTTTAGAGTTCGAAGATCTTCATTTTTTACGAGGAAAGGGATACTGTCATCTATCGGGACTATGTTAATTGGGAAAACCTAATAAAATTCCAACCTAAATTATTCACTACATTAAAAAGTTAAAATGCAACTGCAAATATAAAAGATAAATTGATATGCGTATGAAAAAACCAAATTATTTTGCATAACTTGTATTTAAAAAAATAAACGAAATTAGTCTGAAATGCAAATTTCCAGTAAATATTCTTGATAAAATTAGCAATTAGAAATTTTCAGTCTTCCAAATTAAATGAAAGTAAAGTCAATTTTCATTTACATATTGCTTTTAAGTAATGCATTTCAAGGTAGGTATTAATATACACAAGCAGATTAATCAAAATGTTGCATTTACATTTAACTCTCCAAAAATATATATAATTTAAATCCCGGATTTAAAGAAAAAAAATAGATGTAGATGGTCCTTATTGTGTTAGTTAATCAGAGCAAAATATTATTATTTGCCTATTGCGAATGATATCTTTGAGGAACGATTTCTGGGGAACATTGTTAGTATTTATTTGCTTTATACTGGTGTTCACAAATCTGCTTCAGTATAATAACATACGGATTAAAGGTGAGCTTTCCGAAAATACACCCTTTATTGGAAAAAAGGTTCAACAGTAAATTTATACAGTAAACGTAAGCAAAAAGTATATTATTTGGTAGAGTATTAAAAACTCATTAATGTATAAAACGGATAATCAGGTGAAATAAATATTTAATAAAATTGATACATAAACGAAACTTTCAAAATAAGTTTGGAAAATAATCTCTAAATTAATAACATTTCAATATAAATACACTTTTTTCTTTAAACTAATGAATATAATTAAAAAACAGTTATTATTCTTTTGTCATACGAACTATAGTCTGTAAAGCTGACTTTATTTCTTTAGCTAAATTCAAATATGTAATCATTATTTTCTCACCAAGCAAGAATTTTTATAACATCATCTAGTATACCAACAAGCCACAGAAAGAAGTTATTGAAAGGTCTAAACAGCCGATTATAGATAACCATATTATAAATTTCCCAGTCAAAATTCTTATGCAAGTATGCATACCGCCATACTGTTATGCCCACTATACATAGTGTACAGCTTATACATTGTAGTTTGGTGGATACATGTTCATCATACTACTATGCGTATCCTAAATTTCCCTCTTTGCTTTCTTTCATAGACTTCTCTCTAGCTAATTTAGGAGCCATAGGCAACAAACAGAGTAAAAACAGAGTAAAATGATGGACATTATAATGTCCACCATACTACTATGGATACAATATTGATGCGAAAAATTCGGCGGTTGCGCCTGTATGTAAGCTTTCCGGCATAGCACTAGGGTTGCCATAAAATAGTGTATGGTAGGGTTGCCAGATTGGCGACTTTATCGCCCATTTGGCGACCAAATAGGCGATATCCCATGGTCCGATCGGGAAGCTTCTAGAATAACTTCCTGTCGAGATATTTCTCGAAACGTGTGGAACTTAAAGAAAAGCTATATAAACCCTTGCGTTTCTGAGAGCAGGCAGGTTGTGAAGTGTGTGATTAAGAGATTGTGAAGTAGTGTGAGCGTTGTGATGATTGTGAGAATAGCTGCTAAGCTGCGCGAGAGTTTTGTGAACGGAAAGCAATCGAGATGCTGCTTTGCCGTGAAGCTAACTTTACAGTATAGCTTGACAGTGTATTGGTGATTGTTCCACGGTGTTTATGATAAGTTTAGTGTTGCCGTGAAGCTACCTTTACAGTTACAGCCTGAAGCTGTGTTGCTGATTGTTTCAGCGTGTTTATTGTAGATTTTCGACGCCTTTAAAGGTGATTTTGGAACTGTGCTGTAAATAGTGATTCTTGTAAATAAATTGTGCTTTTTATTGTTCTGCATCGTGTTTTCATCGATTACTCTCAAATCCACGAACCCGTATAACGCAACAATATGTTCCCTATACTACTATGCTTATTAGCTGAAGAGAAGCTTAGGAATGAAAGCAAAAATGTGAAACACATTTTATTTCAAAGCTTCTTCCGAGCGTTACGGGTTTGGAACTGAAATTTCAAAGTTCCTCAAAATGTCATGAATAAGTGTTATTTTCTTGATTTTAATTAAAAAATGACTCTCTCATTTTGTACCTTGATTTCTTTTCTTCCAATATAAATCCAAACCGAAATCAGATACATTAAAAAACTTTTCATGAACTTTTTTCTTTTTCAGAACTTTTCATGTGCAATGAATATAGCAGACATCCTTCTATACAAAAAAATCTGGCCGTAACGCTGAGAGGGTTAACTACAAAAGAGGGTTCATTATTTTTAATATCTCTTTCCAATAATTATTAACGGAATTTTTACAAAGACTCTTGAAAAACGTGCTTTGAAAGATTTATATGTATAAATCCTAACGAACCAAAACATTATGACCATTTTTCAATGAACACATTTGGATGGCGTGAAGGGTACGTTTGCTGAAAACACCCCAACCCGCCTGATCACGAAGTGATCTTATGATCAAAAAGGGGTGTTTCATTCACATCACAAACAGCATAATCACATCCAGCATGATTGCCACTACAAATCAGTATCAATTCAACCCCTCTCTCCCAATCTCTTTCTCACTTTCCTTTCTTTTATCTTATATTAAAAAAGCTGGATAGACGGCACAGCAGGAAAGTAAAAAACTAAATATAACTAAATAAAAACAACTGTGTTATTATGGCGTGAAGGGTACGTGATTAAGTGGAAATGGTATGTAACTGCTGCTGGAGAAGGTATCATTAATGCACTTACTTTTGCGAGTGATGGGAAAGCCTGCTGATCTAAGCGAATTTGAGAGAGGGCAAATTGTAATGGCTCGAAGACTCGGAAAGAGTATCTCTGAAACTGCACGATTGGTAGGTTGTTCACGATCTGCCGTTGTTAGAATTTATAGAAAGTTGATAAATTAAGGTGAAACCAGCAGTAGACGTCAAAGTCTTGGACGTCCATGCGTCATTAATTACAAAGGACATCGGAAACTGCAACGCTTAGTACAGCAAAATCAGCGCCAGACAGTGACTCAGCTGAAATCCCAATACAATGCAGGTACAAGTGCAAGTGTTTCCGAACAAACATATCAGCGGAACTGTTGGATATGGGACTACGCAACAGATGTCGCACTCGTGTGCCTCTGTTGACCAAGCCTCATTGTCAACTACGTCTACAGTGGGCCAGGGAACATCGAAGCTGGACTATAGATAAGAGGAAGTCATTTGCCTGGTCAGATAAATCACGATTTGTCATTCATTGCGTCAATGGTCATGTCAGAATACGTCGTCTTCCAGGCGAACAGTTGCTTCCCTTGTATACAACAGGTGATACACAGCTTGGTGAGGGTGGTATTATGCTTTGAGGGACATACTCATGAGTGGCTCTGGGACCCTTAGTTGTGGTAGAAAAGACCATGAAAGCTGCAAACCATCTGAATATAGCTGCAGATTAGTTGCACCTTTACAGGCGTCTATCTTTCCAACTAGGAATGGAATCTTCCAGCAGGACAAAGCTTCATATCAGGTTCGAACTGTGATGGAGTGGTTCGAGAAGCATAAGAATGAATTCCAAGTAATTTCCTGGCCACTTAACGTGCCTCATCATAACCCGATAGAGCACATTTGAGATGTCATTGTGCGACAGCTCAGACTTCAAACACCACTATGTTGCAATATCTCGACTTTGCGTGATTGCTTCTTAGACATTTTGTACAACCTGTCTCCAATCATCTACCAAGAACTCATGGTATTCGTGCTAGGGTGTGAGTTTCAGCTATTTTGCAGGCCAAAGTTCGCAGAACGCGTTATTGAGGAGGTGGTCATGTTTCAGCTCTTTGGTGTAGGTAAAATAAAAAAATATGTAAATCAAAATATTAATTTAATTTGTAAAAGTTCCTTAATTATCATTTTTACTTGGTCACTAGTTGAAGCATCCGGCGTTGCCCGGTCTTTATCCGTAGTGAAGATATTTCATTAAGGGGAGTAATTTTTTCGAAATGACAGGTAGACAAGGATTCTTTCTTTTTAGTTCAATATGAATTATACAAAATTTTACAAACTTGCAAAATACTGTACAACAGTGTAGAAATGACACGGTGCCATGTAATGGTTTTAGAAGGAAGGAAGAGGAAGAAAAAATCTAGAAAATTTTAGATCTCGTTTCCTTATTGCGATGTTCGCAATACCATACTTACGAAATGTCGCCAATTGCAAAGTTATTTTATTAACTGTGAAAATAATAAATTAGAATTTTTGGAAACTCTATAGGAAAATATTATACCTGAAATTTACATTTAATGTAAATGTACCCTTAACTCTTTCTACAAATTTTAACACA
>KK115857.1:345879-390758 GCA_000611955.2 Stegodyphus mimosarum | reverse complement strand
TTTTTTTTTTTTTTTTTGTAGTTTTCTCCATTTGTAAAATAAATAGAAGGCTAATTTCGCTTAGAAAGGTTTCTCAGGAAGACGTCCATTGAACAGACAACCTTTCTGCGCTTTCTCACATTCAGTGGAACAAATAAACAAAGAAACTAAAAGGTCTATAATATGAATCATAATTATATTACTCCCTTTAATTACGAATTTTATTGATTTAATTTTTATTACAAAACAGAATACGCAAATCTAATTAATTTTAATTACATTTATTTTATTAGTTTATGTTTATTACGCTTAGGATTGGTTTATTTTAATTACGGCACAACACACTAAAGTAGAAAAACACAAAACCTTGGGACAACCCTCCTTACCTTTACCCAGAATTGAGCTCGCCGCGAATTACAAGCGCTCAAGCAACGTTAGCCTCTCGATCACTGATCGGTCTTATTTGTTTTGTGCTGCAAAACTTTAGTATGTTTGCTATTAATTATAACCCGTGGGATTGCTATAATAGTTAAATACGCAATGTTATTACTACAATAAGGAGATTCCTCCTTGTGTAAATTTATGCTGAACAGGTAATTCAAAGATGATTTTATTTCTTAATTCGTAAAAAATATTTAAAGGTACAAAGAGCTTATGAATAATTGCAATCTGTAACATATTAATTACCCTATCATTTATTCTTTCAGCTGTTTCCCCTGTCTTTTAAGCTAGACATGAAATGTAAGTAAAATTCTTTATTGCGGTAAACACTCAAAGGCTATATACCAGACATGGCCAAACTACGGCTCTCCGACTTCTTAACTCGCAAGCTACTTGCGATCCTTTGCCATTTTAAATGCGACTTGTTTTGAATAAATATAGTTTAATTTTTTATACAAATGGAATTTGAAATAGAAATTATGCAGTGCTAGGTTTCTTTATTAATCGCTAATTTAATTTCTGATATTATGTATGTAAAAATTTGATAGATTTAAAACTGTTCACTGCTGGCTTATCAGAGAAACTAATAAGTAAAAATTACAAATAATTCCATTTCTGGTAATTACTATTCCGATTATGTTACTTTTTAAACAGGTAATGGCCATCGGAATACACTAATACGGAATTGGTCTAAAACTCAATGCTAATATTTTTTTTAAATTATTATCGCTTATATTTTTTCTCTCAAGTTAGTTTTACTGTTATTTATTTAGAAACAGTATCTGCTTACATTCCTAAGTGATCTCACTCTTCACAATAATTGTGATCCACCTGGAAGATTTGCTATTCATTGTAGGGTACTACTTTTATTCAGTCCTTAAATGGCGTGACTAACTGGTGAAGAAACCTGTTTCGCCTTGCAATCTATATAGAGCTCTTTTAATCTGTGGAAGAATTTTACCAGAAATTTATTTTTAGTGTAGTGAACATTCAGCCTCTTATTTAGTTAGGAGACTTAATCTCAATTTTCTGCGGAACTTCTTCAAAATTAATTTCCTATCCCTAAGCAAATCATGTTTTTATGGAATTGCTTTACATATTTCGCAACCATTCACAATAATACTTAATGAATGCTTTTTCCACACGAAACTCTATCTTTCGTAATAATTCCTTGGTAATCCTAGGCAGAGATCATAATTTATTTCCCCAATTGTTTTGAATGCTGAAATATTTGGAGTCGTGGAAAGAATCACTGGTTTTACAACGATTTGAATTTTAGTCAAACTGTTTAATTCTCAGTTTATCAAATATTGTTATTTCAGATGGAGATCATTCATTTTCACCATCTAATCTTCATATCAACAATGTTGCATCAAGCAATGGAGGATCAACAAAACACAAACGTCTCTCTTCTCCAAAGTTTCTGTCATTGATATTGGTAATAAGCATATGATAAGCATATTGATAAGCATATTGATATTGGTGAAATCTCTTTAGCTAGAGATATTTTCTCGTATTTTTCGATTTCTTGTTTGATGAGCTTCTTTCTTTCTACCTCGTACTATGTTAGAGGCATTTTGTTGCCCCTGGGTTAGAAGCACTAGGTTAAAGTCGCCGGTAAATATCGCACTAGGTTAGAGACATTTTGATGGCCGGCATATCTAAATTTTGTCACCTCTTAGTACTGCTGCTCTGCAGCTGGAACGGTTGCCTCGGCTCTGATGAGCATTACACTTCTTTTAATCTATTGATATTTTTTGTCTTCCTAATTTTCGATCCCCATGTACGTCTGACACTTCATGAAATCTTAGTACCCAAACGAAAAGTTGTACAATGATCCACTGCGTAATCACTCCAAATTTCAGGCAATAATGTAAAAATTTGCTCCCGTAAACATTTATTTTTAAAGTCTGATCTTTTATTTTCTAAAGCATCCTCTGCCTACAGACTCCATTTCAAACTCCATTTGGGATTTAGTTTCTGTACATAGGTTGCGTAACCCAATGGAAAGTTTTACTATGTAACCGTTAGGCAGACTATAATTCATTTTAAACTTTCTTCTGAGTTATTTTACTTAAACATTCAAGACGAAAGGTAAGCCATTTGACCACCTTTATGCGTCCAGCAGTTAGAATACTGTGGATCCGTACACATATTTGGCAAGAGCTTAGGAACTAAATTACTGCGCAGACGTCTGACGTGTTACAAAAGGCCTCCACATAAAAAATCTGTGCATGTCCATAGAAATGTGATGAGTTACGCGTTCATGTTACATCTACATTTGCGAAATAAATTCATTATAGTAGTGACAGGTATGTTTTCTTTCTGTAATACTAGTTTTCATTTGGCATGTATTTGAAAAAAAGCTCAATATTAAGCAGCTATGTTGAAGAGTTTGCTTAGTAGACAAATGGAATATGCGTTCGACGAAGCGTTATATAACCCGGCATGAACTGCTAGATTTATTAGCAATAGGTTATTTATGTCCAGAATTATTATAACGATTCAAGAAATGGTTTCCAGAATTTTCAATGATGTGTTATGAACTTCGCTATCTATGTCCAAAATTATCAGGACAATTCGTGAGAAGTTTCGAGAATTTGCAACGATCAGCATGAGCTTCATTATCTAAGTCCAAAATTACCGGGACGATTCGAGAGATAGTTTCGAAAATTTTCAACAATGCGCAGTGTACTGATTACTAAAAACTTCTGGCAGATCCCGTTGGATACCACGCTAAAATACTGTATCAGTCAGGGCTGTCATGAGAGATACTCATTATTCAAATACTTCAGAAACTGCAAGCATATTCGCTTTTTTGGAGGGGGGGTTTCTATACTGAGCATCAGTAAAGATAGTTATTCGAAAGTTTGGGGGGAAAATGTTTAAAGATTTCTTTTTATTTATAGATCCACAGATTCGAATGATCTCAGTATGTTGATCCTTATGTTAGTTGCGTAGAGAAACAAAATTACTTTTTAAGAAAAAGCCTAACCAAGTTAATAGCTTATTTTTAAATAAATATTCTTTCTCGAATAACAGATTCTATGCTCTGCGGGTTGAGCTCATCCTTTCTAAAAAACTGCTCACGAGTTGAAAAAAAAAACACTGAATTTTCTTTTAAATAATGATTTGTAATTTACTGAAGTAACACTTTTTTATGTAACTGTAGACTAATGAATATGCTTCCGATTCATTTTACTTCTACTAAAATAAAACATAAAAAAAAATGTGAAAGCTTTCAGATTTTACATTACGCCCAAAGGAAAGTTTTTTACGATTTGTATGATACCCTTATTTATTAAATATCATGTTCTTTTCACTTAAACCATAAAATTAAATTCAACAGCAATATCGCAAATTAATTTTTAAATGAGCATATCTTTAGAATTTCCGATACACAGTCTCGCGAGCTGGAGATAAAAATGTTTTTTTTTTCGTACAGTGTTGCCATTGCTCGCTTTGAAATCGCTGAGTTTGTTAATCACGAATTCGTTAAAGTGTTACAAAATACGAAATCGATAATAAAACAAATTCCAAATTCCAGTTTAGGGCTTCCAGATGCCCATATTCGGAGGAGGATTACGTTATTCAAACTTTGATGGCTCTAGGTACCGTTGTTTTATCACAATGCGAGAAACATACATACATTTATGCAGATTCTTCGCTATTTAATTTCTTTAAATATAACACATGGCGATAATATTTGGTGGCAACAATTTGAAAAGTGATATGCCGCTTATAGTGATTCCACGCAAAATGCCAAAAGGAAATTAATAGCTCTCCTGGGCTAACGCCCTTTGGGCTGATAATTATAAACGGAGAGGTACAAAGAAAATCAGAAGGAAATATTTGGTTTCTCTACTTGAAGAGCATACCCTTAGTTGTCCAATACACGAGTTACAAATTTTTATTTTCTTAGAACTTAACTTTTCTGAACACAGAACAGTAGATATAAGATGCATTTATTCCTATGTATATGTAATCATGCTAATCACATATTCATTAATTTACTTCAAAAGTTTCTTTATATTCAAAACCTGTCTCACTATTTTTGAAAAGATGTAAATTTGGACGTGCGGCTCTCAAACGCTCATAAAATAGATCATGAGGCTCTCACTGTTTAGAAGTTTAGCCATCCCGTCTATATAGCTTCGCGAAAACCTTTCTAAGGAACACATATTCACATTCAAGTAATAAACTGCTAGCCATCCAGAATGCAACACCATGAAGAAAACATTTAAACAGCATGATGCTTGCATCAGATGTATACGGCGATAGAATATGCAAATGATTACAATTTCAGCGCAGCCGCACATCATGGGCGACTGCAGTGCTCCTTACAATCCGTATATAAAGGGAGAAAAGACTGCTCTTTTGAATAATGTGAATTGTTTATAAGGTTTTAGTTTAAACTAACAAAGTTTTATTTCTAATTTCCCTTTCCTATGATTTCTTATTTCAATTTCCCATTAGAATGAGCATGCGATTCAGCTTTATGCTAATTTGAAGTGGAGCCAAGTTTGTATTTAAGCATTAGCAAGGAACTTCTCGGGGTGAGAGAACTTTTAGTCTCAGATCACTGCTGCTCTTTTCGACTTTCGCCTGACTAGCTAGTATTTAAATTCTAAGCCTTAGCGCTGTTACGCTATTACTTATTGAAATAATCTAAATGCGTTAGTATTAGCTAAATCTTGTTACGCACCATTGATCATTTAGCATAGAGGCCAACCTCGCGTTTATAGCTCTGTGAGCAACGATTACTTAATTTATACTCAACTTTAGTTTAATTTATTTGATTGTTCAAGTTAGACCCAAGTGCGGTCATTATTTTCTGTTATCCCTCCCGAGTTGGGAAGTGACTGTATATAATAGTGGTTTAATAAAAGTGGATTTTAAATCCTTCTTACGTGCAGTTATTCTACTATTTAACCACAGTATTCTACCACAAAGCATAGCTGCATTCAGCTCCCTGTTCAATATCAAGACTTAAATTACTTCACGAATATGTTCGCCAAGAGTATGCACCGAACACTCAGTCCTGACATGTTCTCATGTGATGTTTTGTGTTTTTATCTTCAGTATGCCTCGTGGGAAAATGCGAGCATCATTCGAGCACGTTTCAGAGTTCGCAGAATCGTTACATACAGAGATTGTGGATTATATTACCCCGAGAAATCGGTTATCATGTCGGACGTAGCCAAGCAACAGTCATGCGAATATGGATTCAGTTAATGCAGGAGGGAACGACTGGCGAACAGGAGCAATAGCAACCGCTGGTCACACCACTCCACGGAAGGAACAGACTTATTGTGCGCATGGCACTGATGAAGCTCATTGCCACATTCGCAACCATATCTCAACGATCTCAGTCTATAACACAACACTCAGTGTCTGCACGAACGCATTCGATGTCATTTACAGTAGAAATGACCGTCTGTTAGGCGTCCATTGCTTCGTTTACTTTTAACCACCGGTTTTTGTTTTGCATCGGGTGCAATGAACAGCGGGATGGACATCAGAATGGCATGACAATGTGTTTTCGGTCGAATCACGCATATGCTTGTAGTATCATGGTGGCCAAATTATAGTTCGGAGACACTGTGAGGAAAGGCTGCTCGACTGTTGTGTTGAACATTTTCATACTGGTCCTACACCCGTTGTTAAGGTGAGGGGTGGTATTGGATTCCACTTTCGCAAAACCTCTAGTACGCATTATCAGGTCAAAGATTATCACACTTAGAAGCCAACTTTATATCCCTGAGGTTGTAAGGTTTTAGATAAACTAACAAAATTTTATTTTAAATCTTTCTATCCCTTCTCATTTTCAACTTCCCGTTAGAAGAAGCGCGCGTTTTCAGCTTTATGCTAATTTAAAGTGGAGCCAACGACTATTTAAACCAGAGGTAGAAACCTCTCAGTGTGAGAGAGCTTTTAGAGAGCTTCAGACCACGATCATTCTATTCGACGTTCTCCTGACTAGCTAGCATTTAAGCTCTAAGCCATAGCGCTTTACGTGATTACTTATTGAAATAAACCCAAGTGCGTCAGTATTAGTAAATCTTGCTACGCATCATTTAGTTAGAGGCCAACCTTGCGTTATAAGCTCTGTGAGCAACGACTATTTAATTTCTATTTAGCTTTAGTTTTAAATTTATCTGATTGTTCATTTTAGACCCAAGTGTGGTCTTTTACTTTCTGTATCCCTCCCGAGTTGGGAAGTGGTTTGTAAATAATAGTGATTAAATAAAAGAGAATTTTAAATCCCTTTCAAGTGCAGTTCTTCTACCACTGAATCGCAGTATTCTACCACAGAACATAGCTGCATTCAGCTCCCTGTTGCAGATCAGGACTTTAAGCTGTCACGAAGATGTTTTCAAAGAATATGCACCGAACACTCAGTCCTGACAAGGTTCTACACGTTTTTCTCCTCCCTTACCTTCAGGTCTTCTCTTCCGCTACATTTGAACATACCAATACACGAACACATGTTACACGCAATGTTCAAGCTTTCTTCTTAGACCACCATATTGCATTGCTACCAGCCAACGCTATATTTCTGAGATTTTTCAGCCCATTCTCCTTCCTTGCCCTCAGGGCTTGCCTGCCGCCACATTTCAACAAGTAAATGCGCGAGCACACATTGCACGCAATGTTCAAACTTTCTTAGATCTATGGCCCAATGAACATGTCTGGTCAATAAGTAGAGAATACTTAGCCCAGCATGCCGCACCCGCGGGTACATCAGATGAACTTTGGCTATTTGGGGTGGCAGCATGGGTTGCCATTGCTTTTGGAAATGACCATTCATCAGATGATCAAGACGTCACAAACAGTACACGCCTGATCTTTTCTTTTACAGTGAAATTAGATATCTTTTATACAGTGCTTTTTTCTTATAATCATTAAAAATATTTTAAAAACAAATGTATATAAACTGTTATTTCAAAGTAAAATTTAAAATGTTTTCATTACAACAGGAAAAATGGCTGAATGACAACATTTCTTTCCTAATTGCAAAAGTGTAATATATTTTTAAGAAACAGTTATGCAAATAAGAAACTGTTCCTATGATATTTGCAAAAAATAAACGACACTTGTAAAAGTATAACGTAAGTTAAGAAAGAGTTCTTACCTGAAACTTAAAAGTATCATGATTTAAAATTGTTGTACTTTGAAGAAAATTGTAATTATTTTGTTGCAGCCTTCTAAGGGATCCTACAAAAAATTTAAAAAATAATAATTAGTTAATTAATGATTGCGAAGAAGGCAATTTAATTATCCGTACATTTACAAACGACTTATATACGTAATAAGTATCTCTTGTATAACTGGTCCTAGAACCTTGTTTCCAGGCTATGTTATACGGCGCTTGAATATCAGCTCTTAGAACCACAAAGACAGACAAATAACTTATCACCCAGTCTTACTTCTTAATGTAGGAAATGCAAAGTCAGACGAGGGTTTAAAGCAAATCTTTTTATTAACACGTCAGTTTGACGGTTGAATCAAATTTTAAAATATAATAGAATACAACCTCAAAACATACCCGAAATTCAAAACAAAAGTCAAGTCGAATTCAAATATTAAATATTGCAAAGTACCATACGTCTACTGAGCTTTGTTCAGTCTCAAACTTTCACGAAGTAATTGCGCTAACGGATCTAAACCGAAAAAGCATTTCAATAGCCAAGGAGTTGCAACAGACTAACTAATCAGCGTTAGTTGCCAAAGCTCTCTTTCGAACATGAACTAGGAACTTCTTCAGGTCTATAAACATCCGCGGGTTTTTACCTGAGTCTCGAGGTATATTCTGTGAGAGAAATGACAGAAAATGTAGTACGCAAAACGCCACACTACATTAGCGGAAAATAATGCTGCCAAGATGCGGACGCGATAAGGGATAGAAAATAATTAACTGTTCGCGAAATTATTCACATATATCCGATATCCGATTACAATCATAGGTAGATGTAAAGAAGAACAGTAAGTTAATGAACTTTATATATAAAAACAGAATCAGCTCAGTGTTCTGGAGATGTGCAAACATAAAGCAATGACATAATTTTCGAAAACTTAAAGAGTTACAAAATAAATAATCATATTTACTCTTGGTCAATCTTCATCCATTGAAGTCGTAAAGCATGTCTTTAGTCTTTTTAAATTATTACCGTAGAATCATATTCCATAACTGCATCAACTGCAGGAGACTCTGAAGTCTTGCTAAGACGTTACGGCAAGTCGTTGAAATATAGTCATGCAAATTATTCATATTTATATAATTTAAAATAATATTACTATGCTCAAACCATGGGGATATTTCCCATATTTCTTAGCAGCTTGTCCTGAAACAGGCAATAGGCATAACTGAAACTTCAGGAACATTCATGAAAATATTTAATTTTTAGCGCTTTTATTACATCTTCTGAAGATAATATATTAGGGGGTTGATTTTGATATGTCATCAGTGAAAAATATTATCGGGTGAGTACAAATGTTCTACCCGTTTTTGGATATGCAAATTTGCAATGAAATTGACGTCACACATGACGTTGTAATGACGAAACTTGTCAGCCGATCAAACGTGTGGATACCTCACATATAAATGCATTGTGTCTCGCATAATTAATCATCTAAAAAAATTTCAAAAGGCATAACACATAACATGGAAAGTGAGAAGGAGCATATAAGACACTGTTATACGAGTTCCATAAAAAGAGTACGGCAGCTGATGCATGTTGCACTGTTTGTCAAGTTTATGGGGAGGATGCAGTAGACGAAAGCACATGTCGTCGATGGTTTCGTAAATTTAGGAAAGGAGACAGACGCTGCCAAGTTCAGGCTAGGAGTGGACGGCCATCACACATTGGAGAAGACGGTATTGACCAAGCCATAAGGAACAACCTGAACCCAACCATGCAAGAATTAGAGGAGACCTTCAACGTATATCGCTTAACGGTAGAGAGACGGTTGGTTAAGTGGGTTTTACGCGAAAGTTGGATCGTTGGGTTCCACATAACCTGACAGCTAATCAACGAGATGACCGAATCGTCACCTGTGTTTCCTTGCTTTCCCGGTACAAAAGCGATCCATTCTTGACACGAATTGTGACAGAAGATGAGAAGTGGGTTATGTACCGTAACTAAAGCGTCGTAGCGGTGTGTATCGCCCTTCTGATCCGCTTGCATCGACTTCGAAAGCTGAACTACATCCCAAGAAGGTGTTATTGAGTGTGTGGTGGGAAGTGCAGGGAATAAAATTCCCTGGGAGGTCCTACCACTCAACCAAACCATCAATGCTGCCTTCTACCGTGTACAGTTAGACAAGCTGCGTTCAAATTTAGTAGCAAAGTGGCCAGGTCTCATCAATCGTCGAGGTGTTATCTTTCCTCATGATAACGTCACACCACATGCTGCTATCATCACTCGCCAAAAGTTACTCGGCTGCGGTTGGGATGTTTTACCCCATCCTCTCTATTCTCCTGACTTGGCCCCACCTGATTATCACTTGTTTCGTGCGCTGAACAATTCCTTCAGTCAGAAAATATTTGATGATCTTGATTGCTGTGAAAACTGCCATCCAAGACCTTTTTTGACTCAAAACCGCCGGAATTTTCCTGCCGTGGGATTCATCTTTTACCAGAAAGATGGCAAGTGGGCATAGATAAGAATGGGGATTATGCACAATAATAAGTACTGTTCATTTTGAGTTTATTTGCTCTTCTTTATGGGTAATGAAAACGGGTATAACTTTTACACTTACCCAATACTTACAATAAACAGGAACTTGACCATTGCATGGCTTGGGGAACGCGAAAACTTCTGTATCGTCAGTACGTTTGGTAACATACATTTTCAGAGAATCTGGTAGATCATCGACAAGCAAATTAAACAACGTACGGCTCAGAACCAAGTTCTGAGGGACCTCGGCTGAAATTAATTTCCTAGCTAATGCGTCGCCAATGCAAGCTTGAAAAAAGTTCTTTACACCCATTCAAATAAAAGAGGGAGAAGGAACAGTTTCATATCTCCCGTTCTATTCGGCCGATTGTCGAAATTCAACTTGCGTTTTTCATGCCTTGGAAGCGCGACTTAGGATATCTATTAGATTTATATCTAACGGTTATTCTAGCATGAGGATTTTGATATAAAATGAGATATTTTATGTAATGACACGCAATTGTTTTCCATATTTTACTTCCATTACTCAAATTATGCCAAAATGCCAGGTTTTGAAAAATTCGAAGCAGGAATTTTTTTGACTAGCAATGAAAACTTTTAGTTTTTAAACTACCAATCCTTACTATAAATGTGAGTTAAATTAAATTCATTATTATTGTATTCACCGAAATTCCTTGGAAACTAAGTTAATGACAGGATGATTATTTATCCGTGTTATTCACTCAGGGATAATTGAGTATGTGTTTAGATTAAGTGACATTGGATTTAGTTAACCTTTATAGCTGAGAATTAGGCAGATGCTATTTAATCTTATATTATTTAGTCAAAAACTATTCTGTTTCACGACAATGCATCTTTTCACCCATCGATAAACACTTCGTAGATTCGCTCTGTCTTGAAGATTAAAGCATGTGTACTTAGTCATCCTTCATGTTCTCCAGATTTGTCTTCTTGTGATTATTTTCGCTGCCCAAAAGCTAAAGTTTCCTTTCAAAGAAAAATATTTTTCCAGTATAGAAGAGTTAAAAGGAATGCGGCATTCCACTCTTACAGCCGCGCCAGCAACAGACTTCTACAAGCCTTCTCTTTCATTAGCTGTCGTATTTGTATTAAGACAGGAAATTGCATTGTAAACTTTGAAATGTTTTTTAATACACTCTGATTACTTAATTACCATGTTGTGAATATACACTAAAACTTCGATTGCTTGAACTTCAGTTAGTGGAAATGTTTATTGAATAGTTTTCGAAACTAGAAATTCGAAGGTTGCTCAAAGTGAATAACGAAATAACATATTATTCGAAACTGATACTGATTCAAAGTCGAATTTTCAATTTGAGTATTTTGAGTGATGTGTTCCTTCAGTTTTGATTCATTGAAATGTAACTGTATTTGGATTGATTCTTTGCTTCTTACTAGAAAAGCTAAAATCTTATGCAACGACGTATTTGTCTTTAATACATGCATACATTTGTCAACATATTAGTTATATTACTTTTTACATGCAACTTAACTTGTTTCTAATTGGAAATATACTCATATAGTAAATCTTAATATATATTTTTGACACGTAGTTCATAGTTACATTTATAGATGTCGCAAGATGCTTTATTTGCACATAAATGTAGTTGATGACCTTGTAGCCAGTGCTACCGTTTTGTACATCGTATTCATAATGTGTTTCAGAAATGGTATGATTTTTGCTGTGTTAAAAATGATTTAACATTGTATATGTATGGTATAAATAGAAAAAATGAAAATTTTGTCCGTAATTAACTCTCTCTTGGTATAAAAAGTTCTGTGTTACTGTTTAGCAATGTTATGCCTTCACTATGAGTCTGGTGACACATAGATATAAATCAGCTGACATCTTTTTGCTCACACATGTCACGCTGTTTCTATGGTTTTATGCATTGTGTATAAGTTTATACAATAAAACGCGTAGGGAAGAAGTTTATATTATGTAAAAAAGGTGGTCAGTCAGCGGATGACTGATGAACTGAATAGTTTTCAATACCAGTTCCGAGTGACAGCAAAAATGAAAGGCGGAACGATGATGAAATTTATGACACGTTTAACAAATTCGCAAAAACAAGTCGGTGATACAAATATTATTGCTTCTGGAGTGAATGCTCTTATCCGAAAAGGGTTTCCAAGAGAAAGTGACTGTACTGGATCATCAGAAAATGCACGAAGAATTTCAAGTGCAATAACTCGAAATGAAACTGCTGTTGAAACTGTTCCATAAAAGATAACACATCAAAGAAAAGAGATGTGTTACATAATTATGGAAGATGTGTTATGGTAGAAGATGAAGTATGTAGAGAACCTTTTCTTGGTTTACAGATACTGGTCAAGAAAACTCCATATTACTGAAAAAAAATTCTTTGTACATAAAATTGACTTATATATTTTTTTCCTGTCTGTATTTTTAATTGTATAAGTCATGGTTGTAAGAGATAAGGCATCATTGAATGCATGTTATTACCAAGTAACTACAAACGATAAGCCAATTATTAAACACTCTAAAATAAGAACGGTATAATTTTAACTAGTTCTTCGTTTTCTGACAAGCTTTCTTAACGACATACATTTTTGGAGCTAAAAAGAAATTTATGCAATGTAGGATTAAGGCTTAATCGTGGAAACTTATCTCGTCTGATATTTTTCTTCCTTAAATGTTTACTAAACCATACAGAATAATTTAATTCAGTTTCTGCAAATACTTGACTGCAGAAATATTAAAACTGCAATATAATTTTTTCCGAATATTCGTGTGTGTTTTAGAATCGTAAGATCCTATTAAAGAGATAATGAAATAATGTATGCAACAGTTTCAGTAAGCGATACTTCTTAAGAAAAATATATGAGATCTATATGGAAATTTCACGAACATTTTAAATTTAGCCCAATCGATAATTAAATCTGAATGCGTTTTTTGATCAGCAGTATGCTTTGAGTACTATACTGCTGAAAAACGTATTTAGATCTATTTTAATTTGTTAAGTTGTATACATTTTTGTGAACACGTATTGACTACGTCTTAACAATTTGTTCTTATTTGGCCAAAATAAAGTAGTCAGAGAGGCTTTATATGGATTTCGGAAAATTTTCTACGAGGATATATCAGATATTAAAACAGTATTCGGAGGATAAGGAAAACTCAGAAATACGCTACATATTTGGTCACGTAGGAAGCCTTGGTGATTTTTTTCTTCTGGTTCTGAAAGTGTTATATATGATGAATTTCTACCAGAATGAAATGCAATTAGTAACGAATGCTAATGTCTAGGAATGATGAACCATCTTTATGCAGCACTATGGAAAGGAAAACCAGATGCTTTGCGAAAACCGCGCTAGTTATCCCATTATAAAAATACGCTTGCCCACATATCTTTGTTTATACGTGTTTTTGGTGACGAAACCTTAGGCTCATTCTTCTCCTGTCCTTATATGCATCGGAACTACGTTCACCATTTGACATCCTTTTGTTTCCCTAAAGATTACAGAGTTTAGTGTTTTAAATTCATTCATAATACTGATGAAAATTCGCTATAGCAAATCCACTAAAGTGGAGCCCCGATAAGATGCGTTCTTCCTAAAGCAGATTGGAGTATATTACATATACACAAACTGGTGTGCAAAACTTAAGCAACAATGTAAAAATTTAGCAGATAGCCATGAAATTGCAGAAAAGGAGGTCTAGAAATCAGTACAATGAACACGTAAGTCAGTAGAAACGTTATGCGTATGCAAATATCAGGAACGAAACGTCAGAGGCGACGTAAGCGTACATAAAACGCGTAATGTCAGCGGGCGCAGCTCAACAGTAGAATAAAAGGAACGACGGAGACGTAATTCAACATATTCGCTGCAAGTGCCAGTGAGTCAGTTCGTGAAATACGGCTAGAAGAAATCACCTGAACGACTTCACACGTGGAAGAATGATCGGAAAGCTGCAGGAGGGGCCTTACTGTCACCAGTGTAGCTGCAGAGTCCGAAATCAACAAAAGTGTTGTTTCGCGCCCTTGGAAAGCGTTCCAAATCACACGTACAGCTGTTAGAAAGGTTGGTGGTGACCGCCCCAGGAAACCAACTGCAGTGGATGACAGATATATCGTCCTGCAGGTGAAAACAGGCCGACAGCAGTCAGCAAGCACCATTGCTCAGCAACTCTGTACAGCAACGGGCGACAAGTGTCGCGGTTTACTGTGGCCAGACGCCTTCGCAAAGGGGGCCTATTCGCCCGCCGTCCTGAATGCTGCCTCCTGTTGAAAGTTGGCCACCGACGCCGCCGTTTACAGTGGTGCAGAGAGCACAAAAACTGGACAACTGATAAATGGATTCGTGTCCTCTTTACGGATGAGAGTCGGCAGTACCAGAAGAGATTCTGAACGCGTTTTGATTTGGAGAGAGGTCGGGACCCGGTTTAATCCCAGTAACATCAAGGAAAGACACCGTAACGGTGGTCCTGGAATTCTTGTCTGTGGAGGCATTATGCTGAACGGGCGAACTGAGCTCTACGTTTTCGACAGAGGGTCTGTAACCGGGGATCGCTATTGTGAGGAGGTACTACTTCCCCATGTGCGTCTGTTCCGAGGTGCCATTGGCCCAAACTTAATTTTTATGGATGACAATGCACGGCCACATCGGACTCTTGCTGTTGAGGAGCTATTGGAAAGTGAAGATATCACTCGAATGGATTGGCCAGCGTACTCTCTAGATTTAAATCCCATGTGTGGATCCGAACATGTGTGGATTCGAACATATGTGGGATGCTTTGGGGAGACGCAGTGCAGCACGTTTACATCCTCCGAAGAAACCCAACAACTCAAATAGATGTTGATTGAGGAATGGGCACTCCTACCGCAATAAATGTTGCACCAGGTGGTTCTGAGTATGCGGAGACGGTGCGAAGCAACCATGGCAGTGAGGGGAGGGCATATCTCATATTAAGGAACACCTGCTTGTTGTTCTTCCTCTTGGATAGACAATCATCAGTCACGATACTATGCGTTTGATAAAGTTTGTTTTTGTTGGATTCCATACTGTATGCATTGTATTCCTTTTCAGCTCCGATGCTTTCATCATCCTTTACGTACATAATAATCTCCTTCATTTCTGCATTTCATGTCTCTCAGTTGATTTCGCGTGGAATTATGGCAAAAACCCCTGCTGTTGCTTACGTTTTGCACACCAGTGTACATGTAATGATGTAGAAATATTGATTCTGTACATACTGATCCATAAACAGCAATCGGGGCAGACGAGGCAACTTCAATCTCCATTTTTATGTCAACTGACATTTGTGGCCACAATTCACTTGTCACTCTAACTGTGCCTAATTCAAAACATCTATAGTTTTTATATAGCTTCGTGGTAATAAGAGAAGCAGCAAGCAGCAGTTTACCTTCGCTAAAGAGCAAACGCAAAATGCGTAGCTATCCAATATGGAACCTTTGTTTAAGAAAAAGGTTTTGGTTCGAAATAACTACGTTATCATTGTTGTGTAAAATACATATTATATGGATTAATCTAGAAATGACACAGTCCAGAAACAGTTCTTTGTATTTTTAGAATAAAGAAGGGAAATACCCAAATTGAAATGAGGTCTGTTGCTTATTTAAGCTATAATTTTGATTTCCATATTTTTTATCTTACAGATATATCAGAAGGGATTATTTTGAAAGTTACTAGCTTCTAGAGCAGATCAGGAAACTTATATTTGCAAAGTTGACGAAATATTCGAAAAGATTTCGTGCAAAATTAAAACTTTGGACGTGTCTTGTAAAAAAACTTCTAACTAATAAATTTTTCCTTGTACAACAAAGTATTTTCTTAATCTGTAATTAAAAGTGGTCTTAAAATTGATCGAAATTGCATGACTTTGTAGAGGCATTAGGTATTTTTTAAGCAAGAGAGATTGAAAAATAACAGCGCCTTCGCCGGGATTCGAACCATGGACTTCTCGGACGCGTCAATAATACTGACCACTACACTATGAAGGCATGCGAAGAAGGGGGGAGAAATACCTTATAACTGTACACTTGAATATCCGTAACACAAGCATTAAACGTTCTCTCTTGTATGCTCCGTTTAAAAGTTTTGCAAAAGAACTGATACCTTTAATTTAATTGAACTTGTCATCCTGAAACCTCGTCTGCAGTCAGAAAAGCGTACAATTAACTGTTTATAAGTAAATTCGTGATAACATTCCCCCCCCTGCTGCTATTGTAGAGGTTTTTGTCCGACGAAAATAAAGAATTAGAAATTAGAAATATTTACCAAAATCTGAACAAAATCCATGAACAAAATCTTCCATATTACAAAAGTACTCCTTCATTAAATAAGAAAGTGAAAAGTTTAAAGAGGAATTGTATCTTCCTAATAATATTTTATATAAAAGTTATAGGATGATACGTAAAATAGATTTTTTTTGTTTAAGACATATCTTATAACTTAACTGCTTACATCCAATGAAAACAAAAAGAATGGCGTAGATTTCAGGTATCGTATAAATATGCATTGCCTTTGTACACAATTCTGAAATTTGGATTTGTGCAAACTGGAGTTTCAAATATGTATTTAACATCCACGTTTCTAAGACACATTTCAGGAATCTGTACTTAATTACATGTCATTCATGCTGTTCCTAGTTACCGGATAAAAATTTAAATTAATGATATATCATGTAAGTTTGCTCTTATGACATTGGATTTGATTTTGTTTCATTAATTCGGAACTGAATAAAGAACTGTTTTTTTTTATTATTTTCTCCCATATATTAAAAATTCAAGTTTATATGTTTTTATTACAGGCTAGCACTGAACGAAAACTATCATAGTTTGAAGGTTTAAATTTGAAATGAAAGATCCATTAGCAGTTGCACAAAAAGTATTGAGTTGAGCAACTTTTATGTATACTATTTAAAACAATGTTCTACTTTTACCATACATTACTGGTACATTTGAAACTACTTCAATAATAAAATACGTAAATGATAAAGATAACTCACCCTTTTCAGCTGCCTTATCAATAATGATAACGAGATCTTCTGGTTTGGTATCTGTGTCAACTATAAATAAAGTGGAATTCGTTATTTTTGCATAGCCTCCTTGCTTTACGAACAAGCTGTCGGTAAATATATGTGGTGATTCATCATTAATAGGCTTTATGGTGATGTTTACCACATGTACTTTAGATGACAAATGGCCATCAGTTATCCGGATGTGAACCGTATCTCTTTCAGGTTCTAATCCTTTGTGACCGCCTTGCATGTATTTTATAAATCCTTCTACTAAATCAACATAAAGGAAGGAAGAAATCGGTAGACCATCCAAAGTTTTCTCAGCACCTGGAACTAAATCATATGTATTGAATTAACAACGGTGGTAGAATTTAACTTCAAGCTAAATTTCTTATTGACATGTAAAAATGGAGATAATGGATAAAGATAATAATAATAATATATATAAAACTGCAACAAAAATATAAAACTGCTCTCAGTTAGTAAGGCAATATACGTAGGAGCAGTAATAAGACTACCTTTTTAGAAGTGCAAGGTGTTATGTATTACTTATTTCAGTTGTGATTTAAGTTGTTTTAAAGGTAATGTTTAACTTATTTTGCTTCAGACTTAAAGTTTAATTTGTTTTAATTTTTGTAGTTGAACTTAAGTTCTTTGGTTTGTTTAAAAGTAACTGTAGTCATTTAATTTGTTCTCTTGACAGTTTTGGTTAACGCTGATTTTAAGTTGCTTGTGTAATTAATTTTTCTTCTTTACTTTTGGTTGGTTAACTATTTAAATTCTGTTTAGTTTATTATTTTTCTTAACTTTGGTTGTTAATGTTAATCTCTTGTTAAGTTGATCCTTAAGGTCAATCTTTTTAAAGTTTTGTTTACACAAGTTGGTGTTTAAAGTTTAATTTAAGATTATGCCCCCTTTTCTGCTAAATTTGGGATCCATATTTTCTGACTTTGGTGGTCGTTTTGGTGTTGTGGAGAATATATAAAAATTTTCATACTTGATTATTGTATTTTAACTGAAGTAATTTTTATTTCTTACTATGGTGGTCGTGTTTGGTGTCGGAATAAACCCAAGAAAATTATCTGTGAAATTATTATATTTTTATTTAAGTACTTATCAGTATTGAAGTTAATTTGTTGTAAAATCAATACTTTTCACGTATCCCTTCAAAACTTTCGATTTCAGTCCGTTGCCCTTCCAAAGAGATTTATTGCTTTGTTTACGAATTGCTTCACCCGCCAGACAGTGGTCTGGGTAGCATCTGTCAACACGAGTAAAGATCGCACCCTGTGGAGAGGCTAGTTTCTTACACTACTAACCCTGCAGCGAATTCAGGTTGGCGGGATGTTTTTCTTACTCGCAGCTTGTTTCCATGTTGGATTGGGACCCCTCGTCGAGGCTAGAGGTGGTTGACCTTGGTGGATCAGCGATATATGCCAAATGCAGGAGCTCTTTCTACTTGGAGATGCACCTTCCTGCGTGTTTTTCCCATGGGGTTGCCGGGCTGTTGGCGGTTTTCTTACCACCAAAAATCGCCAATCAAGCGGTCTTGGCGTTTCGAGTAAAAAGGGCTTGGGAGCTGCTGACGAGGAGGGCTGACGGGAGTTTGACATGCAGCCATTTTTTAACGCAAGGAGACGGAGCTGAAAGTGTCGGCGTTATCAGAGAAACATCGTTGTCGGAAGAAATAGACGAGAGATGAATACTAAGGAGGGCGACGAAAATGACCGAACATACTAACATTTATTTTTTTCTTTCCTTTCTAGAAGTAAAAGAATCTACATCTTCCATGTATTTCACCCTGTAATCTTCACTGTTTGGAACTTCTAATTGGAACGTCAATGTCGTCTGTATCCTGAAATGTTAAATTCCCTGTTGGGTTGGGTATGATATACCTTTTATATTTTCCACCTAACCGCCCACCATGTACCACTCTGTATTAATTCAAAGTATCTTAAATAAATGCTATATTTAATTTTAACTTCTTGTAATGTTTTCACTTTAATTTAGAACACTGGACCAGTATTTATATTTCACAACGCAAACTTTAATTATTCTGTTGGAGCCCTTATTCCACTATTTACAGTTTATTTAAAACCTGTTTTTCTACCAGAGATATTGTGTTATCATGTGTGTCACAAACATTATACATTCATGTTATTGAAAATTGTTTATCCTAATATTGACTTATGATTGGGTATTGAACTTAAAACCTATACACCAACTCCTTAAAAAATTAAGCTCCAACAAGAAAATGGTGCCGTGACCTCGCGAATTTTGTTATATGCAATTTGTATTTTATGTTGTATTTGGTATGCACAAAAAAAGGGGCCATGTATTCTAATTTATCATTTTTGGTCCAGTGTAATTTTTAAAATTTCTTTTGCTAAGAGTGGTGGCAGTGTTATTATTAATTACTGGTAATATTTTCTTTATGTTGATAATTGATATGAATGATATTTCATAGTATAATATTTTTATGAGTACTGTTAAAAGTGCTGTTAATTGTGTAATTAAGCTACACTATTTGCTTATATATATTTTGCTGTACTGTTTACCAGTGTTACATTATTTACACAAAATTAGTAGTTTATTTACACAAAATTAGTAGTATTGTATTATATTGTGTTACACATTTATGAGTTAAATTGGTTAATATGCCTACTAAAAGGAAGAGTTTAACTCCAGCGGCAACTAGAATGCCTGTAATTAACCGTTTAACTGGGGGTCGGAATCCTCAGCCAACTGCAAATAGAATCTCAGTTTTTGGGGCTGATCCTTTGGTGTCAATTCCCATTTTTACTGGGGCAGAAGGTACTACTCAACTTAATGATTTTCTTGACAGAGTCAATTTAGTTGCAGCACATGTAGGCTGGGCTGACTCTGATAAGTTGACTGCTATTCGTGTGAAATTAGATGGAGAAGCTGCTGCGTTTATTCGCAATAACCCTCGTCTCAAGAATGAGACTAAGTTGGAAATTGTGGTTGAGGCTTTAAAGGACAGATTTGCTACTGTTCAAAATTTACATGCTAATATTAGAGCATTAATTCAAGCCTTTCAGAAGCCTAGAGAAAGTGTTAGGCAGTTTGCTGCTAGAATAGAGGCACTCTCTTGTAAAACAGTACCTGTCGATAAAGTGGAAGATCCCACTGTGGAAAGTCAGAGACTTGATTTACTCTTGTCTGTTTTTCTTGAGGGCCTTCATTTACATTTGAGGCGACTGTTATTACCACAGAACCACAAAACATATGTAGCAGCTAAGAAACATGCTATAGCAGAAGAAGAAGTTTGGTTTAAAACCCATGCAGATGAGCTTAATAATGTTCACTCTGTAGAAGTGAATGCAGTTTCCACTCCAGGTGTTACAGTTAAGGCTGCACAGGCTAATAGTTCCAAAGATGAACTCACAGCAGCAATTAAAGCACAACAGGAAAACATAGTTACTTTAACTAACATGTTAGGAAACTTGCAAACTCAAGTACAATCATTGATGTCTAAGTCTACAGCTAAGAGTAGACAGGTTGGTCCTCGTTGTTATAGATGTAATAGGTTAGGCCACTTAGCGAGGAATTGTATGGTAAATCTATCTCAGGGTACTAACAACAATGTTAGAACTAGACAGTATGGTAATGCTCGACAGCTAGGAAATGCTAGTGTAACTCCCAACGCACACCAGGTTGCAGGGCAGGTTAATTCGAGGAACACTACTCAGTTAAATCCTCAGGCTCCAGTTTTTAACCAGAATTTAAACTAGTAAGGGGTAGGGAGAGCAATTCCTTCAGTTCATCCCATGAAGCCCTTTTGAAGGTACCATCAGTGTATTCAGTTTCTTTAGGTGAAGCACCTCTTCCTATAGTAAATGGCTCAATTTTGGGTAATAAACTCAATTTTTTATTAGATTCAGGAGCTACTGTAAATTTACTAAATGCTAGGTATATGAAATGTTTTGGCAAGAAAGTAAAAATTGAAACATGTGAAACTTATTTAAAAGGCATTTCAAGCAACAAAGTGTTAGTTAGGGAAAAAGTTTTGTTACCTGTCAAATTTCAGGATCAGATTTTTCAAACTGAATTTCTTATTATTGATAGTTTATCTGATCAATATGGTGCACTTTTAGGAACACACTTTTTAAGTCTAAACAAACTTTGTATTGATTTCAGTTCATCAAATTTGATAGGTCCACACATATTGGTGCCTTTGCACCTTCACATGTCTGCGCCAAGTGCTGATGCTTCAATTAATTGCATGTCACCAAATAACTCGACTAATGATATCTTTTGCTATTCTGTGAAAAAGCATAAACTTCCTCCTTTCTCTGAAAATATTCTAAAAGTTTCAACTTCCCTTTTACCTTTTTCTCAACCTTCTGTACTTATTGAACCTCTTCCTCACCATCAGCACGCCAAATTCAGTGTAGCACGTTCAGTGAATAGTAAACAACGTTCAAATGAATTTTTTATTAAAGTGGCAAATTTCTCTCCTGATATTGTACACATTAACAAAGGTATGAAACTAGCCACCTTGGCTCCTGTTAATGTTAAAACACCTGATATTCAGCCAGTATTTTCTACGAGTCTTGAGACTGGTGAGCAGTTTGAACCCTGGGGAGGTCAGTTTGACTTAAGTCATTTACCTGAACAACAGAGACATGAACTTATGATTCTTTTAGATCAGTACAAAAACATTTTTGCTTCTTCTGTCACTGAACTTACTGGTTGTGATACAATTTTACACAACATTAATTTAAAAGACAACATTCCTGTCAGACAGAAACCTTACAGAGTTCCTTATCATTTAAGGCAAGAATTAGATAAGCAGATTGCTGAGCTGTTAGAGGCAAAAATTATTGAAGAAAGTGATAGTGCATATTCTGCTCCTGTGATTTTAGTTAGAAAGCAAGATGGGAGTTATCGTTTAGTAACAGATTTTAGGAAATTGAATGAGAAAACAGTTGAGGATAGTTTTCCATTACCTAACATGATAGAATTGATTGAAGGTTTAGGGAATGCTACTTATTTTTCCACATTAGATTTAACTTCAGGTTTCTTTCAAATGAAAATACACCCTGATGATATTTATAAAAGTGGTTTCACTACTCCTTCTGGACATTATCATTGGACACGAGTCCCATTCGGGATGCGTAATGCGCCCAGTTCCTTTCAGAGACTGATGTCAATAGTTTTGGCAAATCTATCGCCTTTACAGATAGGCATTTATATAGATGATATAGTGATAGCTTCAAATACTTTCGAGGAACATTTAAGCAAATTAAAAATTGTATTTGATAGACTTACTGCACACAACTTAAAACTGAAACCTTCTAAATGCAATTTTCTCAGAGACCAAATTACATATCTAGGTTATAAAGTATCTCAAGGTAAAGTGCAGCCTGATGATAAAAACCTTAAGGTTATCAGTAGTTTTCAGGTGCCTAAAAATAGAAAGGAAGTTAGAAGATTTTTAGGTCTGGTAGGATTTTATCGTAGATTTATTCAAAATTTTGCTCACAAAGCCTTACCTTTAACTGAACTGACTAAAGATAAAGTAACCTTTAAATGGACTGATGAGGCTCAACAGGCTTTCGACAACTTAAAAGCTGAACTTTTAACTCAGCCTATTTTGGCTTTACCAGATTTTACAAAACCCTTCGCTTTGTGTACTGACGCTTCAAATTATGCTCTAGGAGCCATTTTAGGTCAGGAGGATGAGAATAAATTTTTACACCCTATCTGTTTTGCCAGTAGAAAACTAAAGGGTCCTGAAATTAATTATAGCACTGTGGAGAAGGAAGCTTTGGCTGTTGTATGGGCTACTGCTCATTTTAGGCAATATCTTTTAGGCAAAAGTTTTACAGTTTATTGTGATCAGGCTTCACTTTCCCATGTATTAAAGTTAAAAGATCCAACATCTAGGATTGCTCGCTGGATAATGGGGTTGTCTCAGTATGACTACAAAATTGTTCATAAACCAGGAAAATTAAATTCCACTGCTGATTATTTATCCAGATCTGTAAATGTGGCTGAACAAGTACAAACTTCTACCACCCCTGATCTTTTACACACCATTAAAGAACAACAAGCTGTTGATCCTTATTGTATGCAAATAAAAGAAGATTTAGAGAATAATAGAATTCCAAAACCTCCTTCACAGATCTTCTTCATTGAAAATGATACCTTGTATTGTAAATTTAAAAATCCTAAGGCTCGTTGGCAAAAACAAAACAGAATAGTGTTACCTAAAACATTAGTTCCAAAAATTCTGCAACAAAATCATGATTCACTTGTAGCTGCTCATTCTGGTTTTCATAGAACCCTTCATAGAATTCAGAAAGCATTCTTTTGGAAAAACATGCATAAGCAAATTCTTAATTATGTGAAATCTTGTCATTCTTGTATACAGAAACGTGGTTTTAAGGCATCACACAAAGCTTCATTAATGAGAGTTCCAATAGCAAATAGACCTATTGAACGTATAGCCATGGACATTGTAGGCCCTCTGCCCATGACACTTTCTGGACATAAATATATATTGGTTATTACAGACTATTTCACGAGATGGCCAGAGGCTTATGCTTTACAAAATTGTTCATCTGAAACCATAATTGAGAAACTTGAGCTGTTTATTGCTTCTCATGGGGTACCACAACATATAATCACAGACAGAGGTACCAATTTTATATCACAGGCTATTAATGAAGTTTATCAGAAATTAGGAATTTGTAAACACACCACTACAAGTTATCATCCACAATCAGATGGTGTCGTAGAAAGATTAAATGCAACTCTTATTAATTCATTAAGTCACTTGGTTTCTGAAACTCAAGAAGATTGGGACAGGCATTTACCGTTTGCTTTATTAGCACATAGAACTGGAAAGCATCAGGCATTAGATGAGTGCCCAGCGTTTCTCTTGTATGGCCGAGATTTAACGTTACCAGTGGATATGTTGACTCAGTCTAAATTTAAGACTTATGATGATACTAAAACTTATGCGAAAGATTTACTCGTCAGACTGCAAAAATCATTTCAGGTAGTTAAGACAAATTTAACTACTGCAGCTGAGAAACAAGAAACTACTAGAGAGTCAAAAGCTTATCATAAGGACATACAGCTAGGTGATACAGTTTACTTATACACTCCTGTAGTACAGCCAGGAACGGCTAGGAAGCTGTGTAAATTTAACAAGGGTCCTTACCGAGTTGTTGAGAAGTTATCAAAGGTTAACTTCAGGATAGAGTTAGTGACTAAACCACACACACGACAGGTGGTACATGTTGATCGTTTAACCAAGGTGCCAGCAAGAATTATATTTCCTACTTTAGAGATCTCTGATCAAGATCGTTCTTCTGCTGGTCAACCTAGTGACACTACTACACAATTGCCTTACAATTTAAGGCCCAGAGATGCTCATGGATTTGTAACGAGTAATTGAACTTTATACTGTTGTACATATTGGTAGGGTAGGAAAGTTTCTGCCTTAATTGAAGTTCTAGATTTTGTAACAGTTCTTATTTAGTTTTGTTTGTTTATTTCTTTTGTTGCGCTGCGTGACTTGTTTTGTTGACTTGGGTTGTTTGACCTTATCTAGTTCATGTTTTGTCAGGAATTGCAACTTACTACTCTTTATATCCTGGTTTGTTTTTCTTTGAGAGCTTAGTGGCTGGTCCACTTTGTTTTTCCTTCACGTTAATGTTTCGAAATTGTTTGTTTACCTTACTAAGGGACGCCTTAGTGTCTTTCGGCTTATTATTTTTGAGTAGTTGGTTGTTATTTCTTGCTCACACGTGTATATTGTGTTTTGGTCGATTACACTTGCCTACTTATTTAGTTTTATCCTTCGTGGGCTTGTTGAATAACCTAAGTTCAACTGTTAGTTAAGTTACGTTACTTACTGTGGTAGTTTTCACTTATGTATTGGGGTGTTGCTTTGATTTAAGAACACGTTTGTCTCTCGTTTCGGGTAGAATTTTGTCTTGTGTTTTTATTTAGTTTTGCTTCACCTTTTGAGGTAAGGTGAAGGTAGTTTGCATTCAGGTGATTGTTCAATTTCTTGTTATTGAAGGCCTGTTTTGAGTAACACGCCTCTTCTCGTGTTAGAGTTCTGTTTCTTGGAGTGTTTATTCGTAAGTTTTTATTGTATTGCTCGTATTTTTGTGTTATATTTTTTTTTTTGGATTAGAGTTGATTGTTGGTTTACATTTCTCAGGCTTAAGCTTAGTTTGGAAGTGTATTATTTTGTTGTAAGTAGTATTGTGGATTCTGATTCTGAGTTTCCGGTGGTAGGGTTATTATTTTGTTTTACTTAAAAGTTAATTGGTAAAAATCCTTTTTGTATTTAGTATTCTTTCGTCAGTTTAACAGCTGGCTCTGGTTCAAGTAATGAGTAATTTCTGCCATTGTCACCACTGCTTAGGTTTAACTTTTTATGTGTTTTGTAAAGTCAGAGGTTATTGAATTTTTTTCGAAAAATTTTGGTAAACCAAAATTTTTCTTTTCGGAACGGGGGAGGATTGTTATGTATTACTTATTTCAGTTGTGATTTAAATTGTTTTAAAGGTAATGATTTAACTTATTTTGCTTCAGACTTAAAGTTTAATTTGTTTTAATTTTTGTAGTTGAACTTAAGTTTCTTTGGTTTGTTTAAAAGTAATTGTAGTCATTTAATTTGTTCTCTTGACAGTTTTGGTTAACGCTGATTTTAAGTTGCTTGTGTAATTAATTTTTCTTCTTTACTTTTGGTTGGTTAACTATTTAAATTCTGTTTAGTTTATTATTTTTCTTAACTTTGGTTGTTAATGTTAATCTCTTGTTAAGTTGATCCTTAAGGTCAATCTTTTTAAAGTTTTGTTTACACAAGTTGGTGTTTAAAGTTTAATTTAAGTTTTTCTATTATGCCCCCTTTTCTGCTAAATTTGGGATCCATATTTTCTGACTTTGGTGGTCGTTTTGGTGTTGTGGAGAATATATAAAAATTTTCATACTTGATTATTGTATTTTAACTGAAGTAATTTTTATTTCTTACTATGGTGGTCGTGTTTAGTGTCGGAATAAATCCAAGAAAATTATCTGTGAAATTATTATATTTTCATTTAAGTACTTATCAGTATTGAAGTTAATTTGTTGTAAATTCTAATTAACTGTTATCCCTTCAAAACCTTCGATTTCAGTCCGTTGCCCTTCCAAAGTGATTTATAGCTTTGTTTTCGATTTCTTCGCCCGCTAGACGGTCATCTGTGAAACCTCTGTCAACATTAGTAAAAATTGCACCCTGCGGAGAGGCTAGTTTCTACATTACTAACTCTGCCGCAGGGTCAGGTTGGCGGGATGTTTTTGCTTACTTGCAGGCTTTTCCTATGTTGGAATGGGACCCCTCGTCGAGGCTAGCAGCGATTCGTCGCCAAGCAATGGAGCTCTTTCTACCTTGGACTGCTCCTTCCTGCGTGGTATTTCCCTGGGGTTGCCGGACTGTTGGCGGTTTTCCTACCATCAAAAATCGCCAATCAAGCGGTCTTGGCGTTTCGAGTAAAAAGGCTTGGGAGCTGCTGACGAGGAGGTCTGACGGGAGATTGACATGCAGCCATTTTGACGGAAGGAGACGGAGCTGAAAGCGTCAGCGTTATCAGAGAAACATCGATGTCGGAAGAAATAGACGAGAGAAGGATACGAAGGAGGGCGACGAAAATGTCCAAACTTAACTAATATATATTTTTTTTCTCTCCTTTCTAGAAAAGAAAGAAACCATATCTTCTATGTATTTCACCCTGTAATCTTCACTGTTGGAACGTAAAATAGTCTTGCTCGGCGATGTTGGCCGAAGATTGTTGTCATCAGTATCTACAATGTTAAATTCCCTGTTGGCATGGGTATGATTAATTTTATATTTTCCACTTAACCGCCACCATGTACAATTCTGTATTAATTCAAAGTATCTTAAATAAATGCTATATTTAATTTTAACTTCTTGTAATGTTTTCACTTTAATTTAGAACACTGGACCAGTCGTTATGTTAACACAGCGCATTTTATTTAATTATTCTGTTGGAGCTCCTTGTCACTATTTACGATTGTTTTGAACACTAAGTTTTACAGTATATATTGTGGTTATCATGTTGTCACAAACTTTACACATTCAGGTTATTGAAAATTGTTTATCCAAATATTGACTTATCATTTGGTATTGAACTTAAAACCTTTACACAAACTCATTAGAATTAAAAGCTCCAACAAAGGCAATAAATTCACTTATACCGACATATTTTCGAAATAGCTTTTTTTAACTTGAAAGCATAGATTTATCCTTTCTTTCCATCTTCGGATGCTGTGATCGGTGCTTTCCACAAAACAGTATAAGGATAGTCAAAACAGGATTCTTCAAGTCAATAATTAATGCAAATAGACGTCGAATACGTAGAAAGTACATAGTGCCAAAAGAAAAGGATAAAGTCAGCTATCATTTTGATGTCATGATCTTCGATAGCCTGTGCTAGATCACTAAAATATATTGAGTGTGGGCATTAGCTTGACGTGAGCTCCAAGAAAGTTTGCATATTCTGAGAGATCAAAGGGAATTCCTTTCTTTAAAGAAACTTCCGAACAGCATCCCAGGTATCATTCTGTCTTTTCATAGAATTTTTTGAAGGTAACAATATAACTACCGTAGGTTCAGGTAACAGAAAAAGTTCTGTCGCTTTTTAGTCGTATTCGCTGCAACGGCTGATATCACTCCGTGTGGTCTGCATACGTGTACATGATACATGTGCATGTGTCTGACAGTTTACAGATACAGCTGGTTCAGAGTTCAGTTCAATTTCATCGCATGAAAGAGCGTTTTAACTGATCTTTGAACATTATTATTCGAATCTGTTTGCTGTACAATTAAAAATTCAGTTCAAACCTTCCTGAGGTATGCAAGAAATAAGCTTTGAATTTAGAACCTATACGATACTTTAATCGCATTGCACAAAAATGTTGTAAAAATTCCGCTCTGCGAATAATTGTAAAATTATATCCAATGGATAGCAAAAACATCTGTGAATAATGCAGAAGCTTCTTCCTTTGCATATTTATAACTTTCAAGAAGGCTCAAAATAATTCTTAAAACTATCTTTTAATATTTTTTATCTCCCTGACTGCGTAGTCTGTACTTCATCCAAAGAAGTTTATGCTCAAAATAATATCGAATTTCGAGAACCAATATGACTAAACCATTACGGATGAGGTTTACACTCGCCCGTTTAAAATAATATAATATTCCTTGCATTAGCAACAGCGGTAAAAAGGAAAAAAATGCAATTCTTACATGATCATGCCAAAATAAGCACAGAAAAAATTATCTAAGATACTATCGCTCTGGAATGGAAATGGTGGGTGCAGATATACCCCCAACTGATAAACAATTTTGAAAATTCTGGAAGACATCAAGTATGCGAAGCAGTTTTCTGAAAATGAATATGCAAAACAAGACATAGTCAGAGATTTTGATTTTAAGCACAGCACATTTAGCATATATAATGTACTTCAGCTTTTATCATGTTCAGATAAGATGAGCCAACGAAACGTTATCATTTTTTATTAATAAATATATCTTTAGCATAGGGCTCAGTGGCGCAGTGGCTAGGGCGTCTCATAGCAGCACTACAGGTTTAGGGTTCGATACCCCAGCTGGGCAAGGTTAACTCAGTCTTTTATTCCTTCAGTGGGTCGATAAAATGAGTATCAAGTTCGCTTGGGGACTAAACACCGGAGGTATTTACAGCGACAGGCTAACCACTAGTTCAGGGCATATGCTCACCCACCCCGGGGCTCACGGTCAGGAAAGCAGATATAGGGGCACTACAGGCCATGGCCACTAGGGCTGTCACATAGTTTAGTTTAATTTATATCTTTACGATATATGAGTGCTTTGAAGTTTCATCCAAAAAACGCAACAAAACAATTCTGCTTTCCTAATACAATAGATAACTTGTTTCAACGTCAAGTACCTTCCATTCTCTTCTGACTATTCATAAGTTATATGTGCAATTCAAAATATATTCTTTTGAACAAAGAGTCTTCCTTAAAGATCCTTTAATTTTTTGGTACGTTTTCACAGCTTTTTTTATTTAAATATGTGTAAATTTTGATAGCTATCTTTTGCTATGTTTTTATAATCATGCTGAGTTAGAGAATCTTGTCTGAGCCCTATATCCTCAGTTTAAGACAGAAGCACCAAAACATTTTAATAGTGCATCTCCAAATAACTGGTACTATATGACTGATATTCCGAAAGAGGCACTTTATGTTCTTCTAAATGCTATTCATTCATCTTTGTGACGTTAGTCCCGTTAATATTTGCAAGATTTTTGTACAAGATATTTCAAAAACATAGACTGAAGCATTGTCTTCAGTTTCTAGTTACAGAATTCCAATTTGCACCAATCAAAGTATTATGAATGGTATAAAATATTAGTTATGATTAGGGTTCCTAGACATCCCGGGTTGGATGAAAGCCTTCATTGTCTTAAAATGACATTTTCAATGGATCAGTTTCTCCCTTTTTTCCTTTTCCAAAAGAAAGTTTGTGAGACAGAATAGGAGTCGAGATATATTCTTCGTTCCTTATTTTTATTAGAAAAACTATTTTCTCCTCAAATTTTACCCTTTTAGAAACTGCTTTCTCCATATATCTCTCTGTCTTTTTGCGAGAACTTTGACTTTCGCCCATGGTTAGTGGTCTGGATCCATCTGGTACTTCTCAAGATAATTCAAGACTTATCAGCCCTGTAGGAGACAATAATAGTCCTGGAACAGAGGGATGTTTTAACAGACAATTCTGTATAGTTTAATCAATTTTGGTTTTCAAAGCAAATCTCTGAATCAATTCTTATCAATAATAAAGAAGACTGGAATAGGAATTCATGTCTTCTGCGAAAAGAGATTAAGTCTTATTTCTATGAATGGTAGACATGTGTATTCAGAGCTATTAAAACTGGAAAATTTATTTTTAGTGCTGAGGGTACATAATGCTTGGGCATTTTCCTTCATAAGTGCGCACTGGATAAAGAACAGAAATCAATTACGCGTTTCAAAAGTTGAGGTAATTTCGAAAATGTGTTTAATAACCGAATGAGTCGCTCTCAGTTTTATGATTACGTAATTTCACGGAAGATCTCTGTAAGGTTCTGAAGTTGAAAAAATATCGCATGTAGGGACAAGGCAAAAAATATTGTGAAGTTTCAGAAACTCCAGAAATATTCAAAACCGGTTTCATAATTGTTTCATTTAAAAACGTTTTTGATTAAGAAGATATAATGTTTGAATAAGTGCTAACTAGATTATGCGTCCTATGCGCGCTTTGTAACTGATGCATAAAATTATCGCTATGAAAAAGAAACAGGTATCTCAATATATTATGAACTTAATTGAAATAAAACTATTATTACGGAACAAGGGCAAATTTGTATTCTTGAGTATATAAGTTTAATGGAATTGAACTCAAACTCAACTTTAACGGAATTGAACTCAAAAATGAACCAAATTTATTACAGACTGCAAATAAATTTCGTAAGTATTTCCAAAGGCCTGCCTCCGGCCAGTAATGTGTTTATATTAGTAATGTTAAAAAATTGTAGTGGATGCGAAACGTTCTTAGACATTGGCCGGAAAGCTGTAGAGTTTTCTTTTTTTTTTGTGTGTGTGTGTGTGTCTCGGCGACGAAAAATGCTAAGTGACGACTTAGCTAAGCTATTACAGTCTCCGAAAGCAAGATATAGGTTAAACAGCATTTAATGAATGAAGACAAGGTAAGCAGAATTGTGTATCGGCATATATGTTAGCAATGGTCTATGCAAATTAAGACAACAACTTTATCGCCGAGAAGAAGGCAATATTTCAACATGATAGCTGCAGGAAAAATATGAGAATTTTGAATTTTACTTATGAAATATACAATAACAATATAAAGGCTAATATTAAAATATTATTATTATCATTAAAAATAAAAAAAATACATACTAGGTTTTGAATTTTCTATAAATCCATAGTCAGGTTGCTTTTCTATGATAGCAATGAGATCAGACAGAGGAGTATCCGGGTCAAAAACTGTAAGAATGTGTGGCTCTATAACAGCTTCTCCCCCTTCATTAACCTAGATTTTCAGTAATAAAGTAAAAATGCCTTGTTATTCATAAAGCTTTTTCCGCAGAAAAACAAGATATTTTGTTATACGAAAAGGGCATACTTACTATTTAGATAGCTTATTTTATTCTGTTCAACGAAGAAATCTTAATTTTGTTCTGTTTCATATTTATTTATCACTTTAAAATTATTATCGTTTTCCATATTTATGCCACAAGTAAAAATAAAATTATGCGTTTTATAACTTTCACTTTAATAGCACTACCTAACGAAAGATTTGTTACAGAGTCGCAAAATGTTGCTAAATGTGGTTAACGGACAAAAGGAAAAGTTACCAAATACAGTTTGGGAGATAATCAATGCTAAAACCTGGTTGCCAGAAACATTAATCGTCAATACACTATGACATCTTTCTGAGATGATGAAAACAAGGCGGTATGATGATTTCTTTCACGTGTTGCGGCTCATAATAATTACGCGGATGCAGGAATTCTAACGATTAGTTTCTAGAATTATCTTCAGCTCAGGTTTGAACCTTAATGTATAATGAATAAGCATGTACGTCTATGATTGGGTAGTTAGCTTTTGGTTCAAAAAAATTTTATTCGTCTATGATTGGGTAGTTAGCTTTTGGTTCAAAGAAAGTTTAATCGACTCGAAAGTTTCCTCAAAAGAGTTGCGGCTAAGGTAAGGAGGATTAAGTGTCTTGGATATCATCTTCTGAGAACTCAATCAAAATTGCTTTGTCAAAACACTATGACATCTTTCTGAGATGATGAAAACAAGGCGGTATGATGATTTCTTTCACGTGTTGCGGCTCATAATAATTACGCGGATGCAGGAATTCTAACAATTAAATTCTAGAATTATCTTCAGCTCAGGTTTGAATCTTAATGTATAATGAATAAGCATGTACGTCTATGATTGGGTAGTTAGCTTTTGGTTCAAAGAAAGTTTAATCGACTCGAAAGTTTCCTCAAAAGAGTTGCGGCTAAGGTAAGGAGGATTAAGTGTCTTGGATATCATCTTCTGAGAACTCAATCAAAATTGCTTTGTCAAAACACTATGACATCTTTCTGAGATGATGAAAACAAGGCGGTATGATGATTTCTTTCACGTGTTGCGGCTCATAATAATTACGCGGATGCAGGAATTCTAACAATTAAATTCTAGAATTATCTTCAGCTCAGGTTTGAATCTTAATGTATAATGAATAAGCATGTACGTCTATGATTGGGTAGTTAGCTTTTGGTTCAAAGAAAGTTTAATCGACTCGAAAGTTTCCTCAAAAGAGTTGCGGCTAAGGTAAGGAGGATTAAGTGTCTTGGATATCATCTTCTGAGAACTCAATCAAAATTGCTTTGTCAAAACACTATGACATCTTTCTGAGATGATGAAAACAAGGCGGTATGATGATTTCTTTCACGTGTTGCGGCTCATAATAATTACGCGGATGCAGGAATTCTAACAATTAAATTCTAGAATTATCTTCAGCTCAGGTTTGAATCTTAATGTATAATGAATAAGCATGTACGTCTATGATTGGGTAGTTAGCTTTTGGTTCAAAGAAAGTTTAATCGACTCGAAAGTTTCCTCAAAAGAGTTGCGGCTAAGGTAAGGAGGATTAAGTGTCTTGGATATCATCTTCTGAGAACTCAATCAAAATTGCTTTGTCAAAACACTATGACATCTTTCTGAGATGATGAAAACAAGGCGGTATGATGATTTCTTTCACGTGTTGCGGCTCATAATAATTACGCGGATGCAGGAATTCTAACAATTAAATTCTAGAATTATCTTCAGCTCAGGTTTGAATCTTAATGTATAATGAATAAGCATGTACGTCTATGATTGGGTAGTTAGCTTTTGGTTCAAAGAAAGTTTAATCGACTCGAAAGTTTCCTCAAAAGAGTTGCGGCTAAGGTAAGGAGGATTAAGTGTCTTGGATATCATCTTCTGAGAACTCAATCAAAATTGCTTTGTCAAAACACTATGACATCTTTCTGAGATGATGAAAACAAGGCGGTATGATGATTTCTTTCACGTGTTGCGGCTCATAATAATTACGCGGATGCAGGAATTCTAACAATTAAATTCTAGAATTATCTTCAGCTCAGGTTTGAATCTTAATGTATAATGAATAAGCATGTACGTCTATGATTGGGTAGTTAGCTTTTGGTTCAAAGAAAGTTTAATCGACTCGAAAGTTTCCTCAAAAGAGTTGCGGCTAAGGTAAGGAGGATTAAGTGTCTTGGATATCATCTTCTGAGAACTCAATCAAAATTGCTTTGTCAAAACACTATGACATCTTTCTGAGATGATGAAAACAAGGCGGTATGATGATTTCTTTCACGTGTTGCGGCTCATAATAATTACGCGGATGCAGGAATTCTAACAATTAAATTCTAGAATTATCTTCAGCTCAGGTTTGAATCTTAATGTATAATGAATAAGCATGTACGTCTATGATTGGGTAGTTAGCTTTTGGTTCAAAGAAAGTTTAATCGACTCGAAAGTTTCCTCAAAAGAGTTGCGGCTAAGGTAAGGAGGATTAAGTGTCTTGGATATCATCTTCTGAGAACTCAATCAAAATTGCTTTGTCAAAACACTATGACATCTTTCTGAGATGATGAAAACAAGGCGGTATGATGATTTCTTTCACGTGTTGCGGCTCATAATAATTACGCGGATGCAGGAATTCTAACAATTAAATTCTAGAATTATCTTCAGCTCAGGTTTGAATCTTAATGTATAATGAATAAGCATGTACGTCTATGATTGGGTAGTTAGCTTTTGGTTCAAAGAAAGTTTAATCGACTCGAAAGTTTCCTCAAAAGAGTTGCGGCTAAGGTAAGGAGGATTAAGTGTCTTGGATATCATCTTCTGAGAACTCAATCAAAATTGCTTTGTCAAAACACTATGACATCTTTCTGAGATGATGAAAACAAGGCGGTATGATGATTTCTTTCACGTGTTGCGGCTCATAATAATTACGCGGATGCAGGAATTCTAACAATTAAATTCTAGAATTATCTTCAGCTCAGGTTTGAATCTTAATGTATAATGAATAAGCATGTACGTCTATGATTGGGTAGTTAGCTTTTGGTTCAAAGAAAGTTTAATCGACTCGAAAGTTTCCTCAAAAGAGTTGCGGCTAAGGTAAGGAGGATTAAGTGTCTTGGATATCATCTTCTGAGAACTCAATCAAAATTGCTTTGTCAAAACACTATGACATCTTTCTGAGATGATGAAAACAAGGCGGTATGATGATTTCTTTCACGTGTTGCGGCTCATAATAATTACGCGGATGCAGGAATTCTAACAATTAAATTCTAGAATTATCTTCAGCTCAGGTTTGAGTCTTAATGTATAATGAATAAGCATGTACGTCTATGATTGGGTAGTTAGCTTTTGGTTCAAAGAAAGTTTAATCGACTCGAAAGTTTCCTCAAAAGAGTTGCGGCTAAGGTAAGGAGGATTAAGTGTCTTGGATATCATCTTCTGAGAACTCAATCAAAATTGCTTTGTCAAAACACTATGACATCTTTCTGAGATGATGAAAACAAGGCGGTATGATGATTTCTTTCACGTGTTGCGGCTCATAATAATTACGCGGATGCAGGAATTCTAACAATTAAATTCTAGAATTATCTTCAGCTCAGGTTTGAGTCTTAATGTATAATGAATAAGCATGTACGTCTATGATTGGGTAGTTAGCTTTTGGTTCAAAGAAAGTTTAATCGACTCGAAAGTTTCCTCAAAAGAGTTGCGGCTAAGGTAAGGAGGATTAAGTGTCTTGGATATCATCTTCTGAGAACTCAATCAAAATTGCTTTGTCAAAACACTATGACATCTTTCTGAGATGATGAAAACAAGGCGGTATGATGATTTCTTTCACGTGTTGCGGCTCATAATAATTACACGGACGCAGGAATTCTAACGATTAGTTTCTAGAATTATCTTCAGCTCAGGTTTGAATCTTAATGTATAATGAATAAGCATGTACGTCTATGATTGGGTAGTTAGCTTTTGGTTCAAAGAAAGTTTAATCGACTCGAAAGTTTCCTCAAAAGAGTTGCGGCTAAGGTAAGGAGGATTAAGTGTCTTGGATATCATCTTCTGAGAACTCAATCAAAATTGCTTTGTCAAAACACTATGACATCTTTCTGAGATGATGAAAACAAGGCGGTATGATGATTTCTTTCACGTGTTGCGGCTCATAATAATTACACGGACGCAGGAATTCTAACGATTAGTTTCTAGAATTATCTTCAGCTCAGGTTTGAACCTTAATGTATAATGAATAAGCATGTGCGTCTATGATTGGGTAGTTAGCTTTTGATTCAGAAAAAAAATCGACCCGAAAGTTTCCTAAAAAAAGTTGTGACTCAGGTAAGAAGGATTAAGTCTCTTGGATATCATCTTCTGAGAGCTCAGTCAAAATTGTAGAGTTTAGACATACAGCTACTATGGACTTTGCCATAGTAAATCAATTTGTTAAATGCAGGATTCGTAATTTCAATCACAAAAGCAGCATGCAATTAAAACTTAGTTTCAGTATTTTTATTTAGAAAGCATCGTGTTTAATTTCACATTTATTTCTACATTAAATTTTATATTTATTACATTTTAGTTTCTCTATTATATTGTTGCAAGTTGGTTAGTTAATTATAAATGTAAACAAGTGAAGAGGAATATTGTCTTCACGAAGAAGGCTCTAAAGAAACTGTATATAGTACTCACATAAGGAAAAACACAGAAATCTCTTGAAGACTCGTTTGTCCGCATTTGAACTCAAAACAAACTATTAGTGTTAGCTGTCGTAACTGGTGAGCTGATTATTTGCAAGAAGCCCACTGAACAGTCTTTCATTGTTTCTTGTACAGAGTTCCAATTCATTTATATATGTAAGATAAAAAATCCTTAAATCAAAATTCTAACTTCAATTTGGAATAGTCCCTTAGCTTTCCGTCATAATTTGGTTTCTTTCCTTTTCCATCCTAAACTCAGTAACTGGTTCAAAGAAATGGCTTTAAAATCTGGTATTTCAGAAGGAATTCTTTTGGTGATTCTTACTTACCCTAAAGTCGTACATATTTACACAACGCTTCAGTCAGCAATAATCCAAAATTTTGAAAAGTGGAACGTTTTGCCATCAACAGGGAAATGATGAACCAAAACTGATTTATTCTGAATTTATTCTTATTATTTTTACCTTGGACACAAAGGTGCTGTTTGTTTCCTCCTTTTGCTTCTTTATATGGCAAGTGTGTCTATCCGTTGCTGCTCTTTTTTTTCCTTCGGATATTCCCAAAAGAATAATAGTATTAATTCAAAGTAAGGTCTGATTTTTGCGTCAGTTTGCCTGTCTTTATCAAAATGTTTTATCAAGAATAAAAAAAGCTCATGCTGTTACGACTGTATGTAGTTCTTCTTGGATCGGATTTCATGGTTAAGCTTCTACGTCGTTTTTAAAAATGACATCACTACATTTATCTCTATGTGTCTGTGTAATTGCGCGAGCGTGCGTGTGTGTGGTGTGTGTTGTGTTTATGTGTTAGAGCTTATAGTTGAACTTGCAAACAGACTTCATATTCCCTTAGCATTTACGTATATATTAAGCAGGTAACGTATCAACAACAGATAAACACGGGAGTAATGGTAAAAATAATTATTAGTATTTCATGGTTTTAATATGAAATGATAAGAAAAACGGGTATTTTATACTTTTTATAAGAATAATGATATATTTCTTGCATTTTAAAAAAAGTTTTCTCATATAAAAATTTAAAGTTTCAATATTAAAGGCTTTATTGCAATATTTTGAAGCTGATTTACCTGTACATCACTTGTAACTTTTACAACTGGCGGATGCTTGATACGGGGTTTTACCTTCATAGTAAAGACTTGATTGGGTTGAACATTTCCACTACCGTCAGCAACATCAAATCGCAAAAAATCTCGTACAGTTTCATCACCGATACCGGTATCTGCTACGTATCTGAAATTGTAGATCAGTTTTTGCAAAAAATGCTATTAAAATTTATGAGTTTTTTCATGAAAATATTAGCACATTTTAAGAATTATAAAACTTGAAATTTAAATATTAGCAAATTTTCGAAATAATTCGAACAAAATTAAAACATACTCAAAATTTGAAAATTATAGTATCAAATTTTATGCAAGAATCATTATTTATTTCAGAAATAGCAAGAAGTTAAGATTCCTGTCTACTTAATTTAGATGGCAGGCTCTCAAGAATGAAGTTTCAGAAGCATACTTATTCATATTAAATATTTGATGTTCTTTTATGTTTAATATTGGAAATGCAATTTGAACGGAAGCATTGTTTCCCAAATGAGGTGTATTTTGAAGCCTTTTTGTTGAGAATAAATTTTACTCTTTCTTTGCACCAATGACAGAACAGCAGGTCCATTGGGTAATATATGCTGATCAGCTTGTTGGTTCCCACCAATGGCATAAATAAAGTAGAGCTTAAGAGCTATGTTCTCTGGGAGTTGAATATCTAAGGCATGGGAAACTGGAAGAAGGACGGCAGTAAGGAGGGAAAGTGTATGGTAGGGGCTTTGCTACTAAGTGATAAATGTTGATGACGGCTTATCTTGAATAAATATAAGTTGCTGTTACTTGCAAGGGAGACACTTACTGATGAAAAGTCGTGTTGTACATTTCAGCTTTGGTATAGCATGCAATCAATTATAATTTATATCCATAAATATGCAATTAAACTAACAAAAGTACTGTAGCTTCTGAACTACAATACGCTTTGCAATATGCTACATATTTCTGATAACGCAATAGCTATTTTTGGTATTTTTACTACTACAATATACCTTATTCCTACAGATACAATAAAGATACGTGTGCATGTTTAAATAAAAATGAAATTAGTACAGATATTTATACACTGCCATTATGAAGTAAGAATTATTTACGGTTTTAGGTTATACAAAAATGCAATTTACAGTTACAATATGCGAACAATAACTAAAATTATATTGTTACAGATTTTGTATTTAGTTAGCTATTTTTAGTAGAATTATAATTACAATTATTTTATATCCCAGTGCAATGCAGCATGAGACATATTTTAAGAGAAAGCTACGCCGGAAAAGTAAAAATACAGAAGCACACGCATTTAACATTTAATAAATAGACAGCTCGTAATTTATATTTAAATTGAAAAAATGTAATTGGCTACTTGTTAGGTGTAGCCGTAATTTTACTCTTTTGTTTTTCAGAAATCTCGAGAAAACAGAAATTCCCAGAGCTTTTCCCCGACCCATTAAAAATCTTTAAAAAGCCGGAGAGGGACATTTCAGTTTTGTAGTTGTTGTTTAGCTAGCAATTGTTACTTTGTTTGCGAATTCGCGGTGAGATCGGATTAGCTTTTCTTTGCATTGTATTGCATTTTTAACGTTTTGAGTAGTTTAAAGTATAGCTACTGATTATATTGCGTGATACTGTGATATTGTACGAATATCTCTGAGGGATGGGGGAAATTCCGGCGTTATTTCTTGCCATAAGAATAAATTTTATTAACCTTTTATCGGACTTATTCACTCAATCTTTAACGAACCCGTACGCACGCAACAATATGTACAATCTGCAAATTCAGATAAACGATTTATGCACCATTTCTAATTACATACATGGGGAATAAAAGCTGAAACTAATATGTTGTTACACATGGATCTGATACAGTACGATAAAATTTAGACTTAAAAATTACATACAATAACTAGGTACAGCTGAAAGTGTTACATACTGCTTGACTAGTTACATCACATGTTGATAAAATCTGAAAAAATTGCTGAATTGTGTTATTGGAAATACTAATCTTAACAGACTAAAGCTAACAGCCATATAGATAGTGTAGCTGATGGCAGTAATAAATTAATCAAGTCTCCTTGTGAGAGTAAGAACCTGAGAAGCAGAGGTCTTATTGCAAGACAGTGAATGTCTACTTTTGCAAGTATTAGCTGCTCAAATACGACAACTATCAGTCCAGGGATGGAGTTCAGGTAACTAGACAATCCGATTCTGTTTTGGAAACTTGTCCGCTACTTCATTGCCAAAGATTCCAGAATAGCCCGACACCTACTGTAGATTTGGTATCAGGTACTTCAAAGACAGCAAAATTTTGGAATATGCCTCACAATATGATTTCTGCATCGATTCCCGTATATTGCTTCCGTACTTACAATGTCCATGCAAATATTAAAAAAAGAACTATTAGAAATGAAGAAGCAGGACCATTCGCAAAGCAGCTTGTTGTGCATCAGAGTATTATAGTTGAGTTCCTTTATTTATGTGCTTATTAATACATTTCCTTGCGTATCATTCTCCCTGGCGTTTTAGCTTCAGGTTCTGAAATTTTTAAAAATATTCGTGGAATTTTCCCTTTCTTCAAAAAGTTCAGAGAACTAGCTCCCATAAATTTCAAAACGGGTTCGCTCACCTAGTGATTGTTTCGGTATTACTAATAAATACAAACCTCTCAAACTGCCTGCGCAAGTTACGCCGAACCTTTCTCTTCTAACCGCTGAACTTGATGCCAACCAATACAAAAACCGTCCGATCATAGCGAAGCGAACATGAATTGATATACAGTCTATGACTTTGTTGAGTCAGTTCCACATCCACCTTCTCTAATTATTTATGAATGATTTTAGGCCGAAGCAGTATCAAAGACAGCAATAAGAACGGGAGAGATTCAAGTTACAGTGAGGTAGAAATGAAAATATGCTATTAGATATTGCAGTGTTAGTATTATTAGAATGTAGATTTCTTTTAAAGAAGTAATACTGTGATAGTTAACTGTAGTTTATATATGGCTACTTTTGATTTGTTATGTTCTCACTGCAAACATGTCCTTCGAAAATTAAATTATTCGCATAATTTTCTCCTCTCAATTTTCGGATGATAAAATTACAAAAAAAGGATATTATATTTCTGTTATTCAAAATGCAATATCCGCTTCTTGTTTCCATCTCACCTTTTGCAACCAGCGGTACAGATATCCATTTATGCGAATGGTTTAATGCCGATGTAGCAGGTGCTGCATATTCAAGTATTATATCACACTTCGCTGGCTGGCAGGGTAGCAGAGGAATACTTTCTTCATAATATATTATATGTATAAATTTTTTATTCCACAGCGTACTATTCACGCTCAGTCTAAGGAAACGGCCATGATGCTTTCTTTCTGCTACTAAATATGAAAGAAGAACACTGTGCAAAAACTGAAATGTGCAAAAACGTAAGCAGCAAATTCCTTTTTTCAACGTACAACCATTGATTTTTTAAAAGAGCTTTTTTAGATCGATACAACGAAAAGTCAACTCAGCAAAAAGGTGATGCATATGCAAATATCAGCATCATGGCATCACAGGGTACGTCACAGCACGACGAGTCACGCGCTGACTCCACGCAAAACGCGGAGTCAGCAAGCGCAGTGCAAGGCAACTTAAAATGGAGAGAAGAAGGCATGTTTCCAGACACTCTTTTGAAAGCAAAAGTGAGATTCCACGTGCAGTATGGCTATCAGGAAACATCGGAACATTTTTACACATAGCAGAGTGACTGGCAAGCTTAACGAAGCGCGTAATAGTTTGACATTTGTCGCCCAAGAGATTGAAATTAAGAAAAGTGTTATTTCACGACCTTAAAAAGTCTTGAAAATCCTTCTAAATGACAGGTACAGCTGTAGGAAAGGTAAGTGATAGTCGACCAAGGAAAACAACCGTAAACGATGACCCTTATATCGTCCAGTAGGCGAAAAGAGATCGAAACCAGACAGCGGGCTCGGCATCCAGCCGACAGATGTCCCGGTTTCCCATGGCCAGACTCCTTCATAAAGTTGGTATATTTGCCCACCATTATCAACGTGGCATATTATTGACAGCAGCAGATCGGCGGAGCCGTTTACAGTGATGCACAGAGCACAAAGACCACCTGGTCAGGGAGTCACGTCCTCTTTACTGATCAGAGTCCTTTCAGTCTGAGAAACGATGCTCCGCGCTAGTTGATATGAAAAGAGGCAGTGACTCGCTTTCATCTCCTTAACAACAGGAAAAGACACCGTTTGGGGGTTCTGGAGTGCTTATCTGAGGAGGCAGTATGATAAACGGAGCCCCACATTTTCGACAGAAGTTCACTCACCAGAGATCGTTACTGTGATGAAGTTATTCTGTCTCTTCAGGGATGCTTTTTTCTTTGATTTACACAGGGTCACACTACACTACCTTTCACAGGATTTTTATGGGTGAAAAAGCACGGCCACACAGACTCATGCTGTTGAGGAGCTCCTGGAAAATGAAGTCATCCATAGAAATGATTGGCCAGCATGATAGCCTGATTTAAATCCTATTGAATATGTGTGGGGTACTTCAGAGAGACGTCAGGAAGCACAATCGTACCCTCCGGAGAAAACCAGACAAATGAAACAAATGCTGCTTGCAGAATGGGAACTCTTACCCTAAGAACTGTTTGATAGTCTGCTGTTAAGTATCTACAGACGGTGGAACGCGACCAACGCAATTAGCCGAGGTGATATTTCTAACTAAGGCTTTGACTTGTTGTCTTCTTTCATGCCCAGACACTTTTTTTGTATCAAAGTCATTCTGTCAATAAAGCATTTTCTTTGTATTGTTTGCGTCTTATTCATTTGTTTTTGGCTCCTATATTTTCTTCATTCTTTAAGTAAAATATTTTTCCTCTGTGGTATGAGTTTCATATCTCGCAGTTGATTTTTTGCGGAATAAGTTTTAACACTAGTGTGCATTAGCAAGGACGTTCAGGGCACTGGTAAGAAACGCTCGGTATCCCAGGCAGATACTCAAATATTAGAATTTTTTAGCAGAAATCTTGAAATATCAACAGTGTTCCTCGCTAAGACTTTGGTATAGCTCCATATGCACTATATTGAAGGATCGCACAAGAAATAACTTTAATTTCTTACATGGTATTTTGCAGAAAAAAGTTTTTTGTATTCCCGTAACTGCTAATTTCTCTTGCAGAATATTGAATTTCAAGAGAATATTGAAATTATCATTACTTTAATCTATAAAAGGACGAAAAGAGTACATTAATCTAACGGGTACTAACTTACTTTTTATTATACCATTTGTTTTAAACAACTGGTAATTTTTATTTGGGTACAGTGACTAAAATTAAAAAAAAAACTGAAGCAATGTAAATTTTAAAATAAGTTATATTATAATTTAAATATAACTAGCAAATCTAATTAATATTACAATTTAAAAATAGAACTGAAAAACAAATAATTCTTAACTTCAAGTTGATTTACGCAACATAAAAGGTGCACATAATATATCATACAATCAGAAAAAGCAATAATAATCAGATTAAAAGCATTATTTTTGTAATAGTAAAATCATCAGTTCAGTGGTATTATCTATTAGAGTAAAACATACAAGGCTTTTCATAGTGGGCAAAAATCAGCGATTCCTTTCACAGGGATTCGAAATTCGAACTGCTACAATTATGCTACAGAGACATATAGTGAGGAAAAAGAATATTCCTTATAAGAGTAGTTTCGAAATTTAATTTTTCCGCCTTAAATTTAGAACTGTAAATAATTAAACAAAAGGTAAGACAATTTTTTATATAAATAAATAATATAAAATTTTTATATAAATATATGTGTATGTGTGTGTGTTTATATTACTTTTAAAATTAAGAGTCCTCCTCACAGGAATTATTGTGCTTTTAATATATTACAAGCCCAAACAAAATTTTATTTAATCACTAGACCAAAGCTATAGTAATGTTAATCTAAATTTATCTTTATGTAATTCGATGAAAATTTAATAATGTTCTAAGTATAATTGATACAGCAGCCTAATATACAATGTGAAGTAAAATTACCTAATTTTCTGATCATTTATATCCTGTTGGCTGAATTGGTCTTTAGGTCGCAATGCATTATAATGATCATTCTCTTGTTTTTCAATTCTACCATATTCAGGAGTTTTCAGCAAGGTGAAGGTGATCTGAGCGTCATCCGAAATCACATCTGTATATGCCAGATGATGTCTCTGAAGAATCAAGAATTTACCTACAAATATTAAATTCGAATTTGCATTATAAAATATTTTTATAATTACAATGATACTAATATTTTCAGTTAATTTCTTGTAGAGAAGATTCACTGCATTTGTGTCTCACTTCCAAAAATTGAACAGATGCAACGCGAAAGGGTTTCTTTGATGAAATTCAAAATTCAAGTCATTTATTTATTATAGCCAAGTCATTTATTTATAAGTATAACAATAACAAAAATGCAGTATGGGTACATTAATTATTGGATTATTGGGATTATTGTTTTCGTTTTGCAATTTTGCGTCAAATCACTCTGAATGTCCTTTTTCACTTTTCAAACTGCTGCCATCAAATATTATCGCCTTGTATTACATTTGAAGAAATTAAATAATGAAGAATCTGCATAAATGTATATATGCTTCTCTCATTGTGATAAAACAACGATACCTAGAGCCATCGAATTTTCAATAACGTAATCCTACTGCGAATATGGGCATCTGGAAGCCCAAATTTGGAATATGTTTTACTATCGATTTCATGTTTTGTAAGACTTTAACGAATTTTCGATTAACAAACTCAACGATTTCAAAGAGAGCAATGGCAATGTTGTACGAAAAAACATTTTTATCTCCAACGCGTGAGACTGTGTATCGGAAATTCTAAAGATATACTGAATTTAAAATTATTTTGCGATATTTCTCTTGAATTGAATTTTATGGTTTAAGTGCGAAGAACATTATACTTAATAAATAAAGGTAACACACAAAATGTTAAAAAAACGCCCCTTTGAACGTAATTTAAAATCTGATACCGTTCAGAATTTTTTTAATGTTATCTTTATCCTTAGTACATGCATGAAATCACACTGCATATTATATAAATAAACCAAATCTTAACATGGTATGCCATCTGCCCTGATTTTAAGATAAGTTTTGCACCAATATTTCGTCTTTCATTGAGTGATCCATTGTAGCAGAGGCAAGTACTTGCTATTTCATTTACCATAAAAGTAAACTGTGTCTTTTGCAGAATAGTTAAAGGGATGTCTGAGCAATAAATATGTCTTATCTATAGATAAATGGAACTTATCCAATAGCATTTCAGAGAATTTACTGTAATTGCGTCCGGAGAAAATAACTGACCACGACGTACTTTCTCCCCCAAGGAGTTTATGTACTAGCACTGCACTGCATGAGCTTCATTACTGGAAATCTGATATACTGTTGCAGTCTTAAGAAGATTCAAGAATTTGACTCAGATACGTTCCTCTCTCACCTATATTTGCAAGTCGGAAAATCCTGAAAATCCAGTCAATACCCTCATACTGCCATGATTGTAGGCGTGATATTTAACGATGTTATTTGAGCTGGTAATTGTTATTTGAACTTGGTTGCGTATTCTTTGTTCTCTCTAGATATTTACACGTTTGTTTTCTAATCTGAGGTATAACAGATTTTATCTATGAATAATACTACTTTGGATTATTATGCTTTTGAATCTCATGTTATCGCACTCGCCTGGCATTAACGCTGAAACAAATTTAAAGTCCC
>KK115857.1:321839-345837 GCA_000611955.2 Stegodyphus mimosarum | reverse complement strand
TCTCCTCTGGAACGATCTTGTCTAGAAAGGGGATTTTGTTGTGTAACTGAATCTAATTTAATTATTATTAATTTTAGTAAATGATTAGTTTGGTTAAAGTGGTTATTTGAAAGTTTGATTTGAGCTGTAAGTGTTTTACTTAATTTTAGTTTTGTTAATCTTTCAAATTGAAGGTTAATTTGACTTAACTTATTTAATATCTTTTGAAAAATTAATTTGGTTTTGTTTGATTTTACTGGCGGCTTGTTTGGATGACCCTTAATGTCATTAATTTTAATTTAAAATTTTTGCTTTGTTATACTAGTTTGGTGAAACTTTAATTGTTTTCCTAATTTAATTCCGTTTAATTTTTACTCCTCTTTCCTGTAAAGTTATCAAATCTTTATTTGCTGGCTCAGGTGACTGAAATGAAACTTTATGTAATAGAATTGAATTCAGTACATAGAATTGTTTTAAAACTAAATTTCGACAATTTGTAACGTAGTAAAACTTAATATTAAAGAAATGAATCCAGCCTATAGAATTGTTTAAAACTATTTTCTTATCTACACTGTAAAGAGCGTCCACAATCTTGATCTATCAGTCGTTTCTTGAAAGATGAGTTTTTACCTTGCCAGGTGACTTTACTTTGTTTCAATTTAATTACTATGCCCGGGTCTGATTTTCAGGATCTCGATACGAAGCTAACATTTTGTATACAGTTATGCTTAAAACCGCTTTCCCGTTGGAGACGAAATAACGGTTTTTTTGCGTTTGCCCTGTTGAATGGGACCCTTGTTCAAGGCTAATAGTGGAATATTATTGTGAAGAAGTGAAGTTTGAGTTGTTAATCCGGCTCGGAGTCCTTGGTGTTGCAGTGATGGAAGGAAAAGGGCGATATGTGCTAACTTCTGGAAGCCTAGTGTTAAAGTTACCCCTAATAGGTACCACTAATGCCATTGCTGTTTGGCGTTCCTCTTGATTGTTTTATTACCAAATAAGAGAATTGTCGCCTAGAGAAGAACAAGCGTCGGCGGGATTTTCGAAGTTGAGTCGTCGCCCGTAAAACACGTATTGGAGCCTGCTGAGGAAAACGATGGCAGGAATTGATCTTCCTGACCGTTCCATGGGTTAGTGTCGTCCTGAATTAGTTCGTCATTCTATATGTTTCCTCTTCTGTTTATTTATTTTCCAGATGTGTCTGTCTCACTATTTATTTTTCAGATGTTTCTTATACTTCTAAAGAACTGGCATCACGTTTAATAATTGTCAGCTACAATTTACCTCCTCCGCAACCACGAAGCTTCAACTGTTCCGGAATAATCACATCACCTCCATTAATTTAGTCTTTCGCCTACCGGTAAAGTTTGTTATTTTACCTGATAACGGTAGATCGTTCTTTAATGAAATTTCACAGAAGAAATAAAAAAAAAGTGCTAATGCTATTTAGTTGTGGTTAATGTACTAAAAGTTAATATTAAGCATAAATTGGGCCCATATTTAATTCACTCCGGGGGCATCATGTTTTAAAATTTTATCATAGTAAATGTCACTTCTGTTCATTCTAAATATGATAATCGGATTTCTGTTGAAATTATGAATGGTATGAATTCTCTTATTATAGTGTCTGTCTTCAGTGCCATCCGGTTTATATTGTATCACTAGATATTAATGATATTATTGTTACTTTGCGGTATAAAGTTTTTGCAACAGATTATGTTTTGGTAATACGTAATAAGAGCGTTTGGGGGCTCAAATTCCAACCTATGTTAAATAAGGTATGTTCATATTTCTTTTCTTCTGAACTAAATTTTTATCTTGTCACTTACAGTTATATAACTCCAACTTTTAGATTTACTTAATAAATGTTTTGATGTTTGTAAGATCTACTATCTATCTGTTTGAAATCTGGAGAGTAGTGACTGCACAGAAGAAGGGTTAAAACTACGCTTTATTACACTCTTTAAATTATTTACGATGCGTCAGCTCGACGCTAACACACTACGCCTCTGCTTGGGCGGTAACTGAAACAGTAAGAGTCAAACTCAAAAATTGAAGATGTTAACAAATAGTAAAATAATGCTATAGGGCTCAGACAAACCTGTTTCCTAGCAGAGCTTTGATAAGTTTATTGGCAGCAAAATAATAGCTGTTACGCCACTTTTAATCAGCAATAACTGCTACGCCGAAGCTCGCGCTACTACACGCACAGCGTTTTCCCAGACTAGAACTTTCCCTTCTAGAACTTGATATTTAAGCTTTTTCTCCCACTGGTAAAATTTGCATTCCTTTACCCGAGTTACCAAATTTAAATATTCTGGCACTGACAGTTAGGGAAATGAAGGCTTATAGGAAAGAACTTCAAAATTAATTTAACTGGTTATTTAAAATAAATATTGCTACGAATTTCACATTTATTTGGCTATTTATTTAGAATTGTAATTAAAATTCCTTTTTATTTCCGCGTGCAACGCAGACGATTTTTGAAGAGAAAGCTACGTCGAAAAAAAAATAACAATAAAAATAAAAGAGCGCGTGCATTTAATGCTTAATAAATAAATATCTCGTAATTACTGTTGCCATCCCGAAAAATCTAGAAAAATCGTGATTGTTCTACTGATAATTAAAAAGCTTATAAAAGCCGAGTTGAAATACCTCATCTCAGTTTGCCACTTGTGGCTTCCCTTTTGACCTTTGCTCTTTTATTTTTTATTTGTCTGGACTTTCAACGTCTTGTGGCCTTTTTAGGCAAATTTTGTCATTGAGCCGGTAAAGTTGCATTATTTGCAATAATTCGGCTATAAAATCACTGACTGACTGACTCATCTCAGTTGAGTCGGTTGGATTGTTTTTGTGCGGCGGAAAGATTCTGTGCAATTCTTCTCTCGTATATAGACTGTGGATACACGATTATTTTTGTGGATTAATGTGTTTTTACCTGCGATCGATGTTGTGTGACTCTTTGCCATTTTAGCACGTGGCGATGGAAAATCAAGATTTTCCCCCGCTGGGGAATGGAAAAGAATTAAAAGAATGTGCAATTGAGTTAACAGCAGAAATTATTGATTTCGGTGAAAAAGTTTTGGATCTGAACTGGCAAGAAATATTGTTTAAGGATATATGGACGCTGGATGATTATTTCTTCGGATTGAATCAAATCCATAACATCGAAGTTGCTGTTCGTTTGAAAGATTCTACAAAAACAACGTTACATTCTGAGTTGGATACACAGCTGCAGGAAAAATTATTGGATGAATGGAATAAATTCATGGGAGTTGCCACAGGATTAAAGTCACTATTTACAGGTAAGTGCGAATCCTTTGGTAATCTCAATCCGATATATTGTAATAAATCTAGAAATGATATTGCTAAGGATATTTTTCATAATAATGCTAGTATGCTTAAAAGTGCTTTAGTTGATCATGTTAATGCCTCTGATAAAAATGTTGATAATGTCAATTGTAGTTCTACTGTTACTGCCAATGTTAATAGTTCTACTAATGTATGTAAACAAAATGCTGGTATAATTAAGCCCAAGAGGCCTTCTAAAAAAATAAGAGAGGAGCTTCTGAAATTCAGGACTCCGAAGGGTTTGTGCAACCACGCAATGTGGCGCGCCCTACTAAGCTGGTTAAGTGTAATACTGATATTGTAACTAGTAATAAGTTTGAAAATTTAGAAAGTGAAAATGCAAATATTAATGATGATCAAATGGATACTCAGGGGGAGCCTGACGTTATTGAAGTCACTCCTCCTAAAGTTAAGCCAATAATGGTAAAGCCTAGTATTAAGTTTCCTGAATTTCTCAAACAAATGAAAATAGACACAAAACTTGAATTTGCTGCCAAAGTGAACGGTGAATTTTTGAAAGTTTTTCCAAAAACTGAACAAGATCATAGACTCATTTCTAAATATCTGGAGGAAGGTCAAATTGACCATTATTTGATTACTAGAAAGCTAGATAGGCCTGTTAAGGTAGTAATACGGGGTCTTTCTATTGATTGCCCCACTGATGACATTCAAAATGAATTGTTAACCCTTGGATTTAAATCTCGCAGAGTAGTCCAAATGCATCGCACTAGGAGTAAAGCTCCTATGCCACTATTTTTAGTTCATTTAGAGAATTTCCCAAATGTGCAAAAAGTGTATGATATAAACAAATTGCTATGTTTTTATGTAACAATTGTTCCTTACAAAGTGCGTGGAGGTGTTGTGCAATGCCATAATTGCCAGCACTTCCATCACTCTTCTGAGAACTGTAAGCTCCAGCCTAGATGCGTAAAATGTGCAGGTGCACATAAAACTGTTGATTGTAAAATGAAACGTACTGATAATCCTGTATGCTGTAACTGCCTAAGTCCGGGTCATACAGCGAACTACAAGGGATGCCCGAAGTTTCCGGTGTTCCGGTCCAATTCTACAGGCAATCAGGCTACTGGAAAAAACTCCACAAATGCCAGCACTGCAACCAAGCGATCTGGTGTTATACCTGGGGTGAGCTACGCTAGTGCCATGAAGGGAGGCGCAGCGGGTCAATCAACAGTAACTGAGGACACTTCTGCTACTATTATAAAGAAAAAACAATCTGATATGGACTCTAATTTTAATACTAATTCAAATTCTAATATTGTAAAGAAAAATGTTAAAGGTAAAAATACTGGTGGTGTTAATTCAAACTCTTTTAAAGAACTGTTTGACCTAGTTAAAGAAATTTTTGATGTGTTTAAAGGCACATCTATTGCTAATATTTTGTCAAAAATTTCTGCCAAGCTGCCCGAGCTACAACAAGCCGAGCATGCTATTGATAAATTGTTTATTGTTTTTGAAATGTTTGAAGAAATTTTCAGTTCTAATTCTAGTCAAGTATGAATAATAATGTGTATAATTTTGTAAATATAATTAGTTGGAACGCAAATGGGTTGTCTCGTAAGCTCAATGAGCTGCGGGATTTTATGAATAAGTACAATCCCGAGTTAATGTTCCTACAAGAACACAAGCTTGGCCCTACATCTCCAATCTATGTTGCTAACTACTGTACATATCGCACCAGCAGAGATGTGAACTCGTCACGTGCAAGAGGTGGTGGAACTGCACTTCTAATTAAACGCTGCATCCCTCATTATCATATAACATTACCACAGCTTTTAGCCATAGAGGCCACAGCTATTTCCATCACAACAAACACAGGCACAACATACACATTCGTCTCCACCTATATTCCACCAACGAAACCTGTGGCTGCTGTAGAAGCAGACCTCAAAGTGCTACTAACACTTGGAACACATGTTATTTTGGGTGGAGATTTGAACGCACGACACCGCGCATGGAACTGCTATACAACTAACTCTTTAGGCAAATTAATTTATAATTTAGTCGGCAAAGTCGGCTTTAGCATAGCAGCTCCAAAAACCCCAACACGGTATACTGTTGGTTCAACGGGGATCTTGGATTTCTTCCTTCTCCGAAATACCAGCGCTCCGCTGGATATTTCGGTTTTGGATGAGCTATCCTCAGATCATAACCCGGTTAAAATCATACTTGATATCAGCAGTTATACCTCAACATACAAAAGAGCCTTTCGTACTAACTGGCATGAATTTGCCAAAGCTCTAAACAACATTCAATACACGATTCCAACGGTACAAGAGAGGGATGACATTGACAGTTTAGTTAGTGAATTCACTAATCAGATACAAAAAGCATTTGAACAATCTAGGACTGAAATCAAGGCCAACAAGCAATATCGTCCAAGGGAAATCAGACTGCTGGTGCGAGAAAGAAACGCTGCCAGACGACAGTTTCAACGTACACGCCATCCTGATGATAAAAGGAAGTTAAATCGCCTATGTGAAGCTGTCAAGTCTCTTACTAATGTACATGCACAACACAGCTGGACCAGATACCTTGAATCCCTTTCTGTGGAGGATAATTCTCTGTGGAAAGCGGTGAAAAGGTATACAAAATGCCACACATTCATTCCGCCCCTTAAAGGCCCGCAAAGAATCCACTACACTGAAACTGAGAAAGCAGAACTTTTAGCTACGCATCTGGAATCTCAGTTTTGCACTAACAACATTGGTGACACAAACACGGATCACTTCATTTCTAGTTTTCACAACAACTACACAACAAGTCCCTACACAGACAACATCATCACAGTCATGCCGTCGGAGGTCTCTGGATATATCAAGAGATTGAAGAAAAACAAGAGCCCTGGATATGATGGAATAACCAATTGCATGATTAAACATTTTCCTCCTAAAACCATATGCTACCTAACGAAGATCATCAATATTATTCTGAAGATGCAACATTTCCCGAAGACCTGGAAGCTTGCCAAAGTGGTTCCACTTCTTAAACCCAATAAGCCTGCGACAGAACCAGCATCATATCGACCAATAAGTCTACTGTCTACGCTAAGCAAAGTGGTGGAAGCAGTTATTCTTAAAAAAGTCAATGAGCATCTGGAGCAGAACAACTCAATTATTCCCTACCAATTCGGCTTCCGTAGTAAGCATTCTACAACTCATCAGCTTTATCGGGTTGTTGAAATGATCACTGGTGGATTTCAACGGAAAAGAGTCACAGGAGGAGTCTTTCTAGACGTCGCTAAGGCCTTCGACCGTGTATGGCTGGATGCCCTTATATACAAATTACACTGTCTGGGTCTCCCAGGCTACATCATTAACATAATTAAATCCTACCTGACCGGTAGACACTTTGTCGTTCACGTATTAGGCACACATTCAACAGCCAGACCCATAAAGGCTGGAGTCCCCCAGGGGTCTCTTTTGGGCCCCACATTATTCAACATATACGTGAACGACATCCCCACCACACCTGACACGACACTCGCAATGTATGCTGATGACACTGCGATCCTCACACAAAGTGCATTTATTGGTTCAGCAATTCAACGATTACAAAACCACTTACAATTACTAGAGACTTGGCTAGTGAAGTGGAAAATCAAGATAAACGTTGATAAAACGGCAGCCATCCTGTTCACCAAAAAAGTGAAAACTCCTAAAAATTTACAGTTATATGGAGAGACCATCCCCTGGGCCAAGCAAGTCCCTTATCTTGGGGTGATCCTCAACAAAAGGTTATCATGGAACCCACACATTACAAGTAGTCTTAAAAAGTTTCGAGTACGTCAAAAAATACTTTACCCCTTAATTTCTCGAAACTCCGTTCTATCTATAGATAATAAGTTACTTATTTATAAATCCTTGTTGCGTTCTATTATTTGTTATGCTTGCCCTGTGTGGGCGTACTCTTGTAAGTCTATTCGCAAAAAACTACAAACAGCGCAGAACAGTGTTCTACGCCAAATAGTATGTGCCCCATGGTACATTAGAAATCAGCGCTTGCATGACGAACTTAAAATTGAATATATTAAAAGTTATTGTTGCCGTCTGGCACGTAAGTTTTTTGAAGGTCTGGGGGATCTTAACAATCCCACCATGACCATTTATGACTATGATGTCAATGATATTGTCAATGTTAGACGCCCTCGGGCTATCTTAAATGTTAATCTTGACTAATGCCTATTACTCTGTTGTAATGACTTGTACGACAATTCTGTTGCATTATTGTATTTTGTATTTATCAAGTGTTATTTGCATTGTATTCCTCTCCTGTTCTATATTTTTATACATTTAATCGGATTGAGTGCACCTCTGTATTCGCATGTTACCTAACATCATGATTTTTTTTTCTTTACGCATATAATTAGTGTGTCACCAGCTCAGCGGCCTTCTCTTTCTAAACAGGCATTTTCGGTTTTTTCGTGAGATTTTGAATGGCTTTATTTACTTTTAAATTTTACTTTTCATAGGGCAAGTTATTGATAATAGCCCCGCCTTCCTTTTGTTTTTACTTACTTTAATTAGTACCTTTCATATATATAATTATATATTTAAAAAAATCTGTTATTACTTATTTTTAAGTTATTTTGTACTTGCCAATTTATTAGAATCATACTTATGCATTCGATGAGGGGTAGGGTCCTTTGACCCATGCACCCTGGTTTTCGAACCACTCTCCTCGCCATTCTCATCTCAGTTGTTGTTGTTGTTGTTGTTGCTGTTATACTTGTAGCTGTAAAAAGCGAACTGCTGTTTGTTTACTTAATGCTGTATTGATTGTAGCGATTTCGCTGTGAGATAGAATTATTTTATCTGTTTTGAACTGAGTTTTTGCTAAACGTTTGAGATATTATGATACTGTGCGATACTGTGCGATTTTGATACGTTTGAGATACTGTGCGAAGATCTGTGAAGAAATATTTCAGCATTTTAATTTATTTCTTGTGGAAAGAATAAATTTTTGTTAACTTTTTACGACTTGTGCATTCAGTATATAACGAACCCGTACGCACGTAACAATATAAATCCCTGCATGTTTAATGTAACACCAGATTTTAGATTTACTTAATAAATGTTTTGATGTTTAATGTGACTCCATATTTTAAATTTACTTAATAAAGTTTTTGATGTTCAACTTACTTAATTTCCTTTAATAGTTGTACACTGAATTAAACTAAACGGTACTGGGTTCTGCATTATGACATATCGCATGAATAAATTGTCTTTCTCATTATATATTGTACACATTAGTTGCCGCCCAACCGGTCTAGTGGTTAGCGTCGTTGACTGCCGTGCTGAAGGGCCTGGGCTCGAATCCCGGAGAAGACATAGATGTTTGTAAATGTATAGTGTCGCTGCGGCATGGCGGCACTCTTAATTGATTTCCTTACTTTATTGATTATTCTAAATATGCATGGAATTTTGAAATGGGCAACACATTTATTGGCTTTTACCAATGGTACCAGTAACTTTATACCATATAACAATTTGATGCGTTTCTGCATTAGCGAAAAACAAACGGTTACCGATTTGCGCTTGTGTGAGAAACAAATAGTACCGATCTGTACATATACGAGGAATATGTCGCCACTATCTCGAAAATAGCAGTATGCCCCCAATATTTCGAAAACAGAATATTATCTCCACGTACCAGAGAGCTGCCATTCAGTAAAGTATAAGATATTTAAATTTCGAATTTAAGCTTTTTTGTTACTGAGTAGCAAGCGAAATGATTGAAGAACAACAAACGCAGTTCTTTCACTTTTTAATTTGTTTGATTTAAATAAAAATGCAAATGCATTTTTATTTCAATCAATTTCATTTAAATCATGAGATGACTAAATAGAAATATTAAATATTTTTGTGAAATGACACTATCTGTATTTATTAAAATCATTTTTCTTCATTTTTATAACTCTATTAGGCGGCTCGCTATTTTAAAAATATGTATTGCTATTTTTTAAAAATATGTATTTCATCTGGAAGTCTAAAATAGGTACTGTTTTTAAACATGCAGTGATTTTGCTCTTGAAATTCATGTGGCGTAAGTCTGAAGAAAGCGATGCTTAATAATAAGCTGAAAAGACAAAAAATAAAATAAAATGTGTTAACAGGAGTGGATTCAACAGCAGAATGGTTACCTAGGATTTTCAGAGAAAGCATAAAAAGCTTTAAGAATTCCTCTGGTACGATATCAAAATTTGAATTGTTTTGGATTTTCTTCTTTTCTAAATGCATTTTCATGTATATATATTCGACCGAAACTTGAAATTCACGCTTGAAATGTAATTTCTATGTATTGTATCTATTATGCTTGAAATGAAGTAGATTTATAAGGTTGAGCATGTTGTAATTTCGCGAAGCCTTGCATTCCAACAGGCTCCAAAATCACTTCCCAGATTCAATGAAAAATTGTTAAAAGAGTAAAACATTAGTAGGATGCCTCTTTCTTAACAACAGGAGTACCCAAACATTCAGCTAAAGTGGGCCCCCTAATTCATAAATCCTTTATTGTATCTGAATATCATTACTGTCTTTTGTTAGAAAAGGTGAAGAGAAAATATATGCGTGGGACGGGTGCACTCAGCTGATCAATGTTATTAATGTTTAACCATGATTAAATAGTACGTTCAACAATGTTTTACCTGGAAAACTGTGTACAATGAATTTTTTTATTAATTTCCTAAGTTGATTTATTTTGCTAATTTTACTGCCCATTGTTGAGAAAAGTTTGATTTATACTGTAAAATAAAACAATAAAATAATTGGAGCTACTTTATTTTGCTAATTGTACTGCCCATTGTTGAGAAAAGTTTGAGTTATACTTTAAAATAAAGCAATAAAATAATTGATCCTCCTTCAATGTATTTATTATAATCGTTAATTTTTAATCAAAAAACAAGCAAGATGTTTGTGAGAAAATCTGGAGCTTCACTGTAGAAACCTACAGTATATTATATTAACACAAACTGTAAATCTAATAGCTGGTATACTTCAAAGCTCTATTCAAGTAATAAAGCTAAACGCATTTTCAGGGCCAACCAACAAGGTCTTGCCTCAAAGTGTTAATTCAAATATAGCATAATAAACTACTGCGCTAGCAAAGATACACTTATTTCTAAAGAAAGGAAATCTTAATGTCTAATTGTTCAGAATGCAATGACTAAGGATATTTCGAACTAACGGAAAAGAAAGCTTAAATTTTCATATTTTAAAAATTTTGTATATAATATTACCGCACGCTGAATTAAAAAACTGTACTTGATTTATTTACAGCCACAAACGCAGAACGTGTTGCCGATATTTATGAAATAATTTTAGAAAATATTTAGCAGGTGTTTTGTACTTAATAATAATACTGTTGCGTTATACGGGTTCGTGGATTTGAGAGTATCCGATGAAAACACGATGCAGAACAATAAAAAGCACAATTTATTTACAAGAATCACTATTTACAGCACAGTTCCAAAATTACCTTTAAAAGCGTCGAAAATCTACAATAAATACGCTGAAACAATCAGCAACACAGCTTCAGGCTGTAACTGTAAAGGTAGCTTTACGGCAACACTAAACTTATAATAAACACCGTGGAACAATCACCAATACACTGTCAAGCTATACTGTAAAGGTAGCTTCACGGCAAAGCACTATCTCGATCGCTTTCCGTTCACCAAAACTCTCGCGTTGCTTAGCACTCACAGTAAGCAGCTATTCTCGCAATCCTCACAACTAATCACACTCTTAATCACACTACTTCACAACGCCGGCCTCTCAGAAACGAAGGGGTTTATATAGCTTCTCTTTAGGTTCCACACGTTTTGAGAAATATCTCGACAAGAAGTTATTCTAGAAGCTTCCCGATTGGACCATGGGATATCGCCTATTTGGTCGCCAAATGGGCGATAAAGTCGCCAATCTGGCAACCCTACCATACACTATTTTATGGCAACCCTAGTGCTATGCCGGAAAGCTTACATACAGGCGCAACCGCCGAATTTTTCGCAACAATACTTACTAATATTGGCAGTGCTTGTCTGTCAGTACTCATTTTTAACACCAAACGGTGTAATAATCATAAAAAATAAATCATTACTATAACAATTAATTGTTCTAATTAATTAATTTTTATCAAAAATTTGATCAAGAGATTGAAGCAAAGAAGTTTCAAAATATATGTTCATTTAATGCAAATAAACTCATAATTGATAAATAAAGTCAAATTTTGGTTCACAATGCTCTTACTCATTTAATATACTACATTATTGAATGATTTTAGATATATATAGAAAAGGATTGGAAGTTGTTAAGTACTCCCTAACTGGGTAAAACATTTGCGAAGCATTTCACTTTTAATACTTTCTGAAAAATATAATGTTGCCTTTTAAAATTATCATGAAAAAATTCCTTACCTTCTATAACGGACCCCATCAAAGCTGTTGAATCAACAATAACTGGACTTTCAGTATCAATTGGAGAAATTTCGAAATTTACACGATTTAAAGACGAACGTCGACCACCCATTATGGTGAACACAGCACTATCATGCAAGTTATTGGAACCATCATGCTCATAATACATATCTTTGATTATGGATGTGAAAGAAAATCCGTCATCTAAAAAGCAGAAATAATGTCTTGGTTATTACAAAATTTTGTTCAATGTATTTTATTGTAATAATAATTAAGCAGTTGCAGGGGAAAATATTAATGAATTTATAATAAAGAGTTGTTCAAAATATAACAAAAATGTGGGTTTTCCACCGGTTAATATAGAAGGTTATTTTTATTTCAAAATCAACTTTGAAGCAGATATTTGAGTGTAAGATGATACAGTGGAAAGAAAAAATTAAAGAATAATATTAGAAACAAAGCAAGAACTCGAATTTTAATACATAGTATAAAATTTAAATAAAACAATTCTTTATGTTTTATGTTACTTCTGTACACTAGATTTTAATATATCCCAGAATGCCCTAAAATATGAAAATTAGGAACGCCTTAACCGAGTGGGATTTAAACAATAACTATTATTGTAAATAGGGTCCTCATTAATAACAATAAACTTCATTTACTATGACAGTATGAAGAAAAAAAAATTAATGGATGTGAAAAATTACTGGTAGTAAGGAAAAGATGAAATCGGTCAAACACCTTTATTCACAGTTAATTTATTTGCCTTCATTTTATATTTCACAATCTTTTCCTCTGACAAATAGAAATAAAGTTTTCAAATTTCAGTCGAGCGTTTGAAGTGAAACAAAACGCAGCCGTAGTTTGGCACATATTTTGAATACAACTCTACCGATTTATAAGGCAATCAGTCACAAGTTCATCTTCTTCAGCAGCAAAAAACACTTTTCCATAAGATGGGAAAAGCGACAACCAGTTTACATTGAAAGCAATGAGTGGAGGCAAAAGTAGGGCCATCTGAAGAGAAAAATAGTTACCAACGATGTAAATGTGAAATATTAGAATTATGAAAGTTTTAAGGAAGGTCTAGTTTGGAATGAATGTAATTAACTAAAGAAGGTATATTTTTCTTAATATGAAAAACATTAAAGAAAACAAATTCACCAGGTTTCATGAATAATTTTTGCAAAGCTGAAATTGTGATTAAGTGCCTAAAAGTGAATAACAATCAAAAATTCTTTATTTATCCTTTTCGAACACGAGATTCGTGTTCCTTAACACGAAATTTCAACACTTTTTAGTTTACGAATTTAATATATAAACCCAAACTGCTAAGACGTAGTATAAATTCCCCAAGAATTAAATTCAGAGAATGGATCTTTAAGTATCGACTACCGATTTTAACTGCTAAGTAAGAAAATGACTTGAAAGTTGAAATTTGGAAAATTCATGTTATTCTGTAACCAATAGAAGGATAAAATAGAATGACGGCGATATTATTACGCTTCTTTCTAATATCGAATTTTCTAATGGCAAGCCAAAAATTTCCATGATTTTATCAATGACTCTGGAAGAAAACTCTCCGAAAATGGCGAGTGCTTTCAAGTAATTTAGTTTGTAATTAGATTTTGAAAACGAACTCTGAGAGTACGATATGCATAAGTGTAAAAATAAACCAATGTTTGTTTAGCAGGGTGACGCGATTTAGCATGGAAAAGTAAACAAACAGAAAAAGATTTACGGTATACGATGGGGCTGAAATTGAATTAATTGAGAATAGTTATAATATCAACGAGGGGAATTACCAGATTCAGTTTCAGAACTGATCGCTGGGCGAGTCCAATTCATAACAATTAAATTCTACGTTAAATCCTGTTTATTTCCGTCAAAGAGCGTAAATGCGCCAAAGAAACTTTAGTGACAGATATTAATTTCTCAATCTCAGTATATGTGAAATGAAATTCTCAAAGTCTATCTTCAAGGTATTTTAATATTTCTCAGTTAGAACTTTAGTAAACAGTAATTTAACATAAAAAGAAACCCTAACTCAGCACTGAAGAGAAATACCTTTCAGGTTATGGATGACTTGAAAGAATTTCTTACAGTGTTAAATATGTGACAGTGCATGTGTCTTTATCTATGATAACGATCTGCCTACTCGTATCAGTTTTGGAAATAATGCTCTCCTTTATAATCTTTGAAATCAAACTTGGAACTTCTGCGAAATTTATTTATTTACACTATTATTTTACTATTTCTGCGAAAATTATCCATAAAGTTTCTTCAATAGGTGAATTGATTTTCCTTGAAGCTTTCAACATTCATAAAAATGTCTTATTTAGTTTGTGACATTAGTTTTATCCAATTCTTCCTAATGTTTTCAGAATTGTAGTACCATAGTTTTCACGTTTTTATTACTATTTTTCTCGATAATGGGGCTGCGTTCGTTTTTGCTTTATTCCTCCGATTGGTTTTGACATAAAAGTTGTCACTTCTCCTAATTTTTTAAAAACCGCTTTGCTCTGAAAGAAAAGAAATATGCATTTGTTCGCCTTCGAAACCGCTACAGGTTTACTCAGCACCTATGAAAAACTAAGAATTTCATTTTATTTACTTTTAAAGTTTCATTGGCATGTTTCTCTTCCAGTTTGAATCAATCTGTTAAATTTTGTAAGACTATATAAATATAAATTTAAATCGCAAACTATTACCTTCGGCAATTTTTGTTTGAGTCCCGCCAGTGATCTGAACTAATGATCCATACTGGGGAGCAGTACTAAGAACAACTTCAAGCTGATCTTCAGGCATGTCGTGACCTATCGTAGACAGCCAGTTCAACCCAAGTTCTTCTGCCTGTCCTTGCTTTACAATAATAGTAGTTTCATAATCAATCGCTGATGCAGGAGATGTGAATTCTGTAGAAGGCGGTCGGACTGTGATAGTGAAATTTTGAACAGGTGATAACTGAATTCCTCGTTTAGCATCAATAACTGAGAAGCAAAGAAAAATAATCTTTTGTTAAAATAATTACAGTTCATATTTTTATTGTCTAGCAATTTTTATACATTAGAATCTACTTGCACAATGTAATGCATTTAGCTATCAATAAACAGACAAAGAAAGGCAAATTTCATTGAAAATTATACTAAATCACTAAAATCAGCACAATAATATATGAACTAAAATTTTAAACTAACTAGAGTTTCGTTGAAACTCAGTCTATATTTAACAAAGCTTTGTTATAGGTTCGTATAATACATAAATGTTAGTTCTTTTAGTTTATGTATTATATTTTGATTGTGAAGTTACTGGAAAGCTTAACTATACCAAACCTTTGATGCTGATGACAAATAATATGTAATCTGAACTTTATTGCTGGCTACGGTTTCTTCGGCATTCAATTCAACTTTTAACAAAGTCTTGTTCTTTGTTAGAAACAATAAAAAATTCCCATATTGCTGACTGCAGTTTCATTGGACCTGAGTCTAGTTAGTCTAAAGAGTTTAATTTTTTTATGTAGCTGAAATGCACTACATGAAAATAAAATTACTAGAAGTAAGAACTCTATTACGAGAGAATATAGTATATTTAAATTCAAAACTCCTTTTCTGAATTAAGCAAATTAAAAAGTAATCACAAATAACTGAAATATAGATTGGCAATGGTAATGAAGAATATTGCCTAAAAGTTGTGTCCATTTTGACATTCAAAATGCACTTCATAAATGGAACAAATTGAATAATAATAATCAAATAGCTAAAATATAGACTGACAATAACAGTGCAGGATATTGCCTTAAAACTGTCTCATGTTCAATATGCACCTCTTAAATTGAAACATTTGGGGAAAGCTCACAAATAGCTAAAATATACATTGTCATTAGTGAGGCAGATAGATTTATTGCATTCCACATGTCTAAATAGTTTCGCACTTAGAGCGATTTAAAAGAACTTTCCGAAATTGACGACTACACTGGTTATATTAATTAAGGAACAATCATAAAAATGATGATTATTCAAAAAGTTATTTGTAGAATACACGAAAAGAAATTTCCAGGCAATTATGCAGTAGAAATCAGCGTATGTATAAAATGAACAAACCGGATGCGTCAGTTTGGTACAAGAACATTACCTTCAGTATGGAGCATAATCTTCCCTAGAACCAATACAACATATACATTATGAGCTATGCTGCCAATTATGATATATATCAGTTCTCTAGGAAGTGAAAGCAATTGCTCTTGCAGAGCATTGCAGACGTGGCATGGTCTGAAGTGGACGATAGCAGCTATACGTCTTACTAAAACATCCCAAACGTGCTTAATTGGATCCAGGTCCGGTGATTGAGCTGGCCACTCCATGTGCTGAATTGTTTGCTGCTGAAGACAATCATCCACGCCGAGGGCCTTGTGCTAGCGTTGTTGCCCTCTACCGGGAAATTATCGCCCATTGCCCCGGCATAAGGACATAAGGATCAAGGGTGTCATTTCTATAGACCTGAGCGTTCATGGTTCCACGTGGAAAGACATAGAGGTCTGTGCATCCACCCAAAGAGATATCACCCCAAACACAGACAGTGGATCCTCCGTATGCATATCTTTCATGGATGTTTGATAGATGATAACAGGTTCCAGGTTTTTCTCCAAATAACGCCTACTGTAGCTTTGGAGGCTAAACCTGAACTCATCCATAAAGAGAACAGTATGTTGACGTGTCCCCTCAAACGTTCCCTCCTATGACGTGACTTGAGCGACACGCAAATAGCTGGTCGTCTCGCGTGCAGGCCTCCTTCGTGAAGCCTTCTACGCACGGTTGACATTGACACCATCCAGCAAGGAGGATTTGAATTGAGTCGGAGTTGAGGTTCTATTACTCCGTGCACATAACAATAAATATCTGTCATCAGCGCTCGCTGTAGCGGTTGTCCGGCTTTGGCTGAACCTACTGGATGCCGAATTCGTGGTTAGAATTTGCTGCGCAAGTCTATGAACCACAGAAAGTCTCACATTTAGCCATCTGGCCTCTTCTGTCTAACGTTGTCCTGCCTCTAGTCTCCCAACAGCTCTCCCTTGCAATCCTTCGGCTAATGATGCCTGGAGGCCATTGTTGCAAATTGGCTCTCCCAGATTTCTTATTACAGCGAAATCTGCAGGCTTGCTCTGAAACATGCAATTATTCTCCTCGCAGATGATGTATTTTAATTGCAGCACTACTAATTTGCACACTGCAGTTTTACTCGGCAGTTCTTATTTGACAACATACTCAAATTTTATACAGATTGACTTATTTTTGAAACGATTTATTGCTATTTTTCTGATTTTTGCTAAATTTCCGGAAACTAGTGTATATGGCTCAGAAACTGACATTACGTGAATCATACCAAGTATATTTCATTACTGTTTTGTGTATTGAGATGATGATTATTACTTGTATAGCATGTAGTATTTGCTGTTTTGATGACTGATAGTTATTTATATATCAAAATTCAACTATTGCAAAGGTAATAATTTCGTATCTTTTTAAAAATTTCATTAGACCAATATCTAGGATTCAGAGACTGCAAATGAAAACACTTTTGCAATGATTCTCCAAATTAAAATGATACATTAGAAAATCACAATAATCAATATAGCAAACTTATAATAGAAAAGACAAAGAGGAAAACGTGTGTGGCGTGAACTCACTCAACTGATCAATGTTTATTAATGTTTACCAATGTTTAACAATATTAACCCAAAATATTGAGTATAGTGAAGTTTTTTGATTAATTTCATGAGCTGATTTATTTTACTAATTTTACTGCCCTTTGTTGGCAATAGTTTGAATTATATTGTAAAATAAAACAATAAAATAATCGATCCTCCTTCATTTAATCCTTATTTAATATTATTTATTTATTATGTAATTTCGTTTAATCTTATCGCCAAGTCTCAAAATGCATATACAACTTTAAAGATGTATTTATTCTATATTTTTTAATTCTTTCATTTTCATTCCCATGCAGATAATACCGTAGCTACTTTCACGCGCTGGCTTATTCGATTCGGTACAGAACTTACTAGTGATTTTTATAAGACCGTACACGATGATTAAAAATTTATAAAAATGATTACTTTAAAGTTGTTTAAAAACTGCGTCTAAAATAATCTGCCATTTCAGTTTTAAAGCAGATTAGTTTAGCGTGCAGTTAAATGTTTACTAAAAATTCATATTGTTCAGTTGTGTTAAAATTTTAGGATAAAAGAACCTTGAATAAATCGTGCTAACAAATAAAAAATCCTCTTAAGACAGCTAATAATTGTTTAATATTATGACAAGGAGTTTAAATTTAAAAGGATGGGATATCAACCACGCTATAAATTGGATAAGTCACCAACGAAGTTTGAGACTCCAGTAGTTTAGACATCTTTGATTTCAAGACCTAGGATTATGCAGTGTATTTTCCGATCTCTATTTGGTTTTTATTCCCATAGGGATCATCTGTTATATAACAATGACGGTGTAGATTCCCATGTTTTGTTGGCTTAAAAAATGTTCGCAGGGTATCATCGAAACTGATAATTATGTGCATAATGGTTATTTACTGCTTTTTTTAACTAAGTCTGAAAGTAATTTAGCTTTGCAAATGATAACGAAAAAGTTCACAATTTTTGTGGAATACGAATATTTAAAAGCAATGAAAGTAACTAACCAATAAATTGAAACGTAAATTGCTTTTCGTTTGGTTCTCCATATGGCGGCGAATGATAGACTATCTTCATTTCATCGACGTCCCTCTGAGTAAAAGACTGCAGTCTGATTCCCGGTTTGTCTAAATTTTCAAGGAAACCTTCCTCTTTCAGTAACTTTTTAGTTATCATGTAAACAATGTCTTTCGAGGGCACACCACTTTGCTGCACTGAGAGGTGATCGCTCGAAATAGTAGCGGGATGGTTCTGGAGCACCTTTATAAAAATTTAAATTTTTAATACACTTGAAATTTAGTTCAGATAGTCATAAGGTAATGTTCTTAAATGAAAATTCAACGCTTACCATCATTCCAAACTGATTTTCTGGCAGAGTCAGTGATGAATTGAACTCGGATCTTGTTGCAATGATTTCGAAATCTGTTTCAAGTACTCTGTTTGATATTTTGCTGGTTATCTAAGCATTTAAAAATAACATGTATGCAAATAAAATTTAAAGCATGTTGTTTACTTTCAATATATAGCTATCTTTTATATTTCAATATTGAAGGTTATACGAATGTGAACATACTTGAAAATGCAATATGATTTTTGATGTGCTGTTATCATTATATTTATAAAATATTTTCCCTTTATCAATGTCTTCTTGACTAAATAAGATTATTTTGCCATTTATTTCTTTAATGTCTCCTGAATAACTAGAAGCTTCCAAAAATTGTCCTGTAAATACAAACGATTTAACAAAGTCAACACGAAAATATTTAAAAAAATGGAATTCTAATGATAAATTAGATATATAAAAAGAAAAGAAATATAATGTGAAATCTTACCAGATATAGGAAAAGACGAACTGTCAATGCTGTACATAATTTCGCTGGGGCTTATATTTTCACCTACCGTGAGCAAATGATCATTGGTGAATTTTACTGCAGAATCCAACTCTGCATACAAAGGCTTGTTTCGTACAACAGCTAAATCTTTATTTTTCTGGAAGCAAAAACAAATGTAAGCAGCATGAAGACTGTTATATTTATGAAACGTAAAAAAATGTTCTACTTAATTCATAATGTTATAAAAGTATGTCGGAAAAGAAAATACTGTTAATTATTAGTATTCAACGACTTCTTCTTCACAATGTATCAAAAATGTATAGAGCTAGTTCCATTTCCACATTGCACATTTTAATGGGAATTACACCTCTCATATCAAAGTAGTGCCTCTACGTATCAAATACCTCTGCATATCAAAGTACAAGTCGAAGATACTAGAGCCTAAGTCCTGCAACCTAATATCCCGACCAATGTCTTCCGCAACATCTTCAGCCCAGCCAGTTACGAGCCCAGGAACTCATATCTCGATTATCAACCAGCTCAAAAATATCTCCCATATTACGTGACTACCAGGACATTAATATCTCTACCATTTTGTCATTTAGCTTTCACGGATGATACCAAAATAGCAGCAAATACAGGTTGCGCATATGTACTTAAGAGGCACAACAAACTTATTAAATCAGGGAAAAGACACCTAGGGAGAGAAAACAATGTATACCGGGACAAGAAATATCTCGTTTCTTTTCTGATATATTTTCAGCTATAATTCCTTTCCAAGCGACGACAAAGCCTAAACAAAAAGCACTAAAATCTGTCCTTGAACTGATTTTACAATCCAGTTTCTCCTGGACTACTAGAGACATTTATTAGAAACACTGCAAAGTAACAAAAATGAAAAATGCGGGCAAATCAGCGGATCGGTGTAGGAAAATATACTACCCGACAGGTTTACGGCCAAATCAGGGAAGTTCCCTTTCGCGGCACTCGAACGGTGCTCGTGCAAAACTGTTAGTTGGTTAAGAAAATGCAGACAGAATAATATTATTTCACGGATCAATGGACACAACGGAAATGATCAAAAATGAGCAAGCTGATAAACTTGAGAAATAAGCTGCAATAAGACATATCAACAATAAACAGCGACATACTGTGCTTCTTTGGCCAAAAAGTCATCTCACTTCCAGTCTGCAACAAACAACAATGACAGTATGGCAACAGGAATGAGATATCACACAGCAAAAACAAAAGGACTGCTTTCAGTATATTTCCAAACTGTGATAGCTGTTGTAAATTTGCATTCTTCCCGTTCGCGACTGCGCTGATCAGAGAAAGTGAAGTACATTATTGGGCGGAAGTTTCCTCCAGAGCGTAGACAGAAGGAGAGAGAAAGGGTTGTGTGTCTTCCCTGATGGTACTGAAAACTGTCCTTCCTGCCATGCCTATCCGAGGTGTTTGTCGACGTAAACAGCAGCCGTGATGCATTCAAGCGTAGCAAGGTGATACATGGAGTCCTATCAAGAAATAGGAATCTAGCCGAGTATTCCGAATTATTGTTCTACATTGCTAAGTAGATGCCTATATGAATGAATTGCGAAGCAGGCATCAAATCATGTTGTACCAATCAAGTACATTCATTTTTATACATCGTTCACTAATGTGTCATAGTCTGAAACGATATGTTCATCTATTTTGTTAAATTTAAGGAAAGCAACCGATTAAAATTTCATGTTTTCAACTTAGTGCAATTTGTACTTCTGCAACAGAGAACCTCGGTTTTACACGTACTACTACGTTTAACTCTAAAGGTTTTTTTAAAGAAAAAAATTCAAAATCAGCAGATTATGGGGCCAAGTAATTAGGTCCTCAGAGTGAATAGGTTATGTTAACTAGGTCCCTAGGGAACCAGAAGCTCAGGAATCCAGGTCTCTCTCTACCAAATCAACCAAGATTTGCAAGTCCAATAGAGGAATATGTCTAAGCAGTAAGTTGAACGTCGGTGGTTTTTTTGGTGGAAAATAAGGTAAGCAAAAATACTCTTCTTTACTTGTTCTTTCTGGATCTATACGTATTTGAAGAAAATTATGAACCCTAATTGAAAAACTGGATAACAGTAATTTTGAAATATGGCGTTTTAAATTGAAAATGGTTTTAATCCAGTCAGAACTTTGGGATGTCACGAATGGGCAGTTAGTTAAGCCAGAAACATCCGAAAGTAACTTAGCCGAAGTTGACAAGTGGGTTTCGAAAGATCAAAAAGCTTTAGCAATTATTGCTCTGAGCGTAAAATCATCTGAGGTAGTGCACATTAAAAAATGTCAAACCTCGTACGAGGCATGGATGAAATTACACGAAATTCATCAGCCTAAAGGCCCTATTGCTAACGATAGCTTCATGAAGCAACTCATCTCGAAAACGACGAACGCGAACCAAAACATGCAGGATTATTTATCGTCTTTCTTTGAAGTTTTAGATAAACTAACAGAAATAGAATTTGAAATTCCCGAAGAATTTCTAACAATTTTGCTATTATGTAGTCTAAACGAAGAATTTGAAAGCTTTAGAATCGCGATAGAATCTCGTGTTGAATTACCAGACTTAAACACGCTAGAAGTTAAGTTACTAAAAAAAGTTAAAAGTCACTAATTTAAAGTGCAAGAAAACAGTCAAGTGCAGGATTTGCTAGTTACTAAATATCACGGCAACGAGAAAAAGTCTAAGAAGGGGAAAACGTTCAGGTGTTATAATTGTAATAAAAAAGGCCGCAAAGCATCAGAATGCAGATAAACCAAAAACAAAAATCCCAATCAAGAATACCCTAAAGCAAGTTCTCTCACGATTGTGAATACAACGCGAGAATTAGGAACAAATAATGTGCAATGACAAAAGTACCGCACACAACCGCACACATGGGGGGTGTAATGACAAAAGTATATTTACGTCAATAGCTGACACAAAACGTGAAATTCAGTTAGCAAATAATGAGTTTTTAGAAGTTTAAAGGGAAAGGGAAAGTTGCAATTTATGCAAGTATTTATTCAAGTTCACAGCATCTAATACTTAATAATGAACTATATGTTCTCAAGCTAAAAATGAACTTAATTACAGTTAATGCAGCAACGCAACGTAAGTGTACTGTTTACTTTAACAACAGCCATGCGTAGATTAAAGACAAAGATAAACGCGTAGTTTTACATGCAACGAAACAAAATGGTCTATATGTTGTAAATCAACAGCACGTAATCGAGGTTTCAAATGTGGCGAAGGATAATATAAATAGTTCAAATCGTAAACTGAAATTATGACATGAGAGATGTGTTCACTTAAATCTAGCCGACTTAAAGATAATGCACTCCAGTAAGTTGGTACATGGTCTAAAAATTCCAAAATGTAATAGTCAAACTCTATTTTGTGAAACTTGTACTAAATGCAAACAAACAAGGCTACCATTCCCAAAGAATACTTTACACATTAAACCGTGATGTACTTGAACTTGTACACACAGATATATGTGGTCCTATGAATGTCACATCTTTAGGTGGTGCAAAATACTTTGTAACGTTCTACTGTCTATCTGTGTAGAATTTGGAGAAATGGTGATTGCACCGAAGAAGGGTTAAAGCTACCCTTTATTAAACTCTTTAAATTATTTACAACGCGTCAACTTGACGATAACATACTACGCCTCTGCTTGGGCCGTAACTAAAACAGTAGAATCAAAACTCAAAATTTGAGATATGCATAAGTAGTAGAATTAAACTACATGGTTCAATCAATCCTGTAATCCTGTATCCAGCGCGTAGACGAGTCTAGTGGCAGCAAGCCACGTTTAACCAGCAATAAATGCTAAGCCGAAGCTTGCGTTACAACCACGCACAGAGATTTCCCAGACTCTCTAACTTTCTCTACTAGAACATCGATATTTAAACTTTTTCCCCCACTGGTAGAATTTGCATTTCTTACGCGCGCTACCAAATTTAAAAATTCTGGCACTGACGATTAGGGGAATGAATGCTTATAGGAAAGTAACTTTAAATTTAAGTGGTTATTTAAAATAAATATAAATCCCTACAATTTCATAACATTTATCGACGACAAATCCCGGAAAATTACTGTACACACCTTACGGAAAAGGTCCGAAGACCTTGAAGCATTTACAAATTTCAGGCTGAGAAACAAACGGGGAAGCAACTGAAAATATTACGCAGCGATAATGCAAAATAATTTAGTCAATTCTTAGAAAAGGAAGGTATTAAAAGCCAATTTTCAGTGGAGTATAGACCACAACAAAACGGAGTTACAGAAGGCGCAAATAGTACCCTAGTTGAAATGGCCAAATGCCTACTGCTCAAATCAAAATTATCTCAAGGACTGTGGGCAGAAATGGTTAATACAGCCGCTTACAACTCGTAACCGTTGTCCGACTAAACGCAGATCGAAAACACCGGAAGAAATATGGTCTAAAAGAAAGCCTACAGTATTTCATTTCAGGATCATAGGAAGCAAAGCTTTTGCATTAATAACTTAACAGATAAAACGAATTTTTCCGAAAAGTGAAGAATACATTCTTGTTGGATATTCTGAGGAAGCAAAAGCATATCATCTATGGAAGCCTGGAACGTCTGAAGTAATGAAAAGTCATGATGTCAGATTTTTTGGAACTCTCGGAATCTCAAACTAGCTCGAAAACGTCAACTGATGACGAACGAGAATTCGAATTTGTTC
>KK115857.1:294265-321829 GCA_000611955.2 Stegodyphus mimosarum | reverse complement strand
AAAATTCGGAAATACCAAATGAAGGGAAAGCAGAAGCTAAAGAAAACACAATTCAAGGACAAAATTAAGGAAGACCTAAAAACGGGAAAGCAAGGTAGACCTAGAAAAATCTACCAGCAAAAATACGCTAATTTGGTAAATTCTGAAGTTTTTGCGGATTCCGAAACTGTAGAAGAAGCTTTATCCAGACTAGATACAGATAACGGGAGAGCAACTATGCAAGAAGAATACGTGAATGAAGAACAATACGTGGGAATTAACCGATTTGTCAGAAAAAAGAAAAGCCATTGCTAGCAAAGGGTATTCCGAATAAAGCAAAAAGCGGACGGCACAGTTGATCGGTACAAAGCCAGACTCGTCACTAAAGGATGCTCGCAAAAGTATGGAATAGAGTATACGGAAAAACCTTTTTACCGTTGTTCGCTACAACTCTATACGAACATTGTTTACTTTAGCTGCCGAATATGACCTGAAAATACATCAAATATATGTTCAAACAGCTTCTCTGAATGAAAAAATTGATGAAGAGATCTTCCTGTCTTAACCAGAAGGTTTCGTAACTTTCGGAGGTAAAGTTTGCGAGCTGAAAACGTCAATCTACGGACTTAAGCAAGCAGGACAAATGTGGAATATGAAATTAGATGAAACTTTGCGAATACTTAAATTCGAGAATTTAACGTCAGATAACCGCATATATGTTAAAAAAGGAACAGATAACTGCAACATAATCGCTATTTATACAGCTGATTTAATAATACTCGCTAAAACCGAATCTTCCATGATGCATATTAAGAAAACCCTCAGCAAAAGTTTCAAATGAGGACTTTAGGTAAAATAAAACACCGTTTAAGAATTAACATCGAGCATAATGTTTTCTGACATGTATGTTCATTCCAAAAATGTGCCTGAAATATGAATTATGCAGTTCTAACTCTATAATGCACGAAAATAAACCTCTGCGAAACTCATTATTTATAGTGACAACCGCTATGTCTTGCTATAAATCTCTGACATGTGTATACATTTTAAAACACAAAAAGCTGCCTGGAATATGAATTATGCAGTTCCAATTCACCACCAGGAAGGCGCAACTTTCTAAGGCTCCCTTTTCACGATGATGCATTTCCAGAAAAATAAAGCTGCTTCGAAAAACAAAATGTATCTTTTCCGGCAATGGATCATTTAAAACTAGAATCAAAGCACTAAGCAGGAAGTCTAGAAGTAACCATAAGTTTTTAAAACTGAATCTTGCCATTAGTATAGCCATTTAAAACTGAAATTCTTAGATGAGCGGTGTATTTCAAACTGGAAGTCTTAAATAATGATGGAATCATCGTCGGTGAACTGAAATTGAGGATCTGACTAATTTCTTTTGACAGTTGTAATGTTTATACTGCAAAAATTATTGCATTAAATAATACAGAATATTTCATAAATAAACAGAATTGAAATTACTAAGGTTAGGAACACATTTAATATAAAAACTGGTGATACCTTAGGTAAAATAAAAATTTTGACATTGATTATTTTTGAGTTGAAGCCATCTGAAACCTGAAGTACAAAATTATCTTCGTAATTGTCGTTGGTTTTGAAGCTCTTGAAAGCTAATCTGTTTTCAAAGAATTCTTTAGATGACACTTGGAATACTTCTTTTCTATCTGGCAGTAAAAGCAATTTTCCAGAGCACGGACCTAGATACGTAAAAAAATTTATTTGCCATGTAATGGATGTTAAAGTAATATCGAATGCAAAAACATGAGCAGATAAAAAATTATTTAGGTAACAGAACTTTTTTATTTTATTTATTTTTATTTACTTTTTGTAATGAAATAGCTCAATTAGAGTTTAATTGCTATAAAATGGCTTCATTTACTCGGTGTATAATTTGCATATTTGCAACAGGCGATATAGGAATAAATAAAATAAAATTACTTTACTTCGATACTCATCCAGATAAAATATCTAAAGTGCATCAAATTTAGAATTCTATCTCGTATTCTCCTTCTTATGTTACAGTACTCTCCCTTTATAGTGTTCAAAGAGCCAAATAAACTCTTATAAGACTTTTCAGAAGACAAAAACATTAAACAATTTCTACTTTCTATTTTATACACTCAAATCATTCCTTAAATAGCCAATAGGAAACAGAAATCAGAAAAATCAGATATTTAGAAATTTCAACAGTCTTTCTGCTGCATTACTTTTCAAAATTAAATTAAAAGTTATCACTTATTATTTTAGAATTTTCAGAAAGAGAACCATCACTTACCTTGTACAATTTTTAAAATAACATCTTCGATATTATCTTTGTCTTCGAGGAGTAAGAAGGAAGAATTTAATGTTATTAAGGAATCTTCAAGAACAACTATGTATCTAAGTTGTTCAGTTCTTGGCGAAAACTGAGATTCAATATGAACAGGAAGTACAATTTCATTTCCAGTCAGATACCCATCCGTAGGTTTTAAAACAAGGTCACCTAATAAAAACGAAAGTAAACAAAAATGTGTTTAAATAATTTTTGAAAATAAGCTCAGATGCGCATTAGTTAATTTTAAAAAAGGATTGCTGTAGCGATAAATGGAATTTAATGCATACAGTAATGGTTTTTAGTTATATTTGTTTATGAAGTTTTTTATGTTTAAATTAGTATTTTTCAGGTATAAAAATTAGGAAGTAGCACACTTTGTTTCATTAAAAATATAAAAATTAAAGGCATGTGATACAAAGACCATCACCACTCAATGAGATTGCGTGATTTTAATCTCTACATTAAAAAAAAATTCATCAGAAATTTTTCCTTTGAAAACATGCCTTGCACAGGGCTTGAGAGTTGACAAAAGTGTAATTACCTTACTGAAATTTTATAGCAAATTGTAAGTTCATTTTTATAAAATAGATAGTTTAAAATACTTAAAGCGGAAGTTTGTATTTTTGTACTACTTGTTAAAATTATTTTATTAGTATTAGTCAGCGATTTCTATTTGCTATGTTTTATCAATATATTTCCCATGATTTCGTTTTCTGTATTATTTAATGATAAATCACATTTTACTAATTTCCCTTAATCAAAAAACCATTATTAATATGTTACCATTGCTAACAGCTTTGACGTATTCCAAAAATGTGTACTTTTATAGGAGACTTTTAATTTTCAATTTTGAGTACCTTCTAGAATCTGTAAGGATTGTTGACACAACGATGGAAAATCAACGATGCTCTCAGCTAAGGACTTTACGACTGCTAGCCCGATGTGCTTGAGGAAGTAGAAAATTCCTCATATTCTTCCAACACTCTAAAGGAACTGGAGAGGAGGACAGATTCGCCAAATCCATTGGCGTCCACAATTTTAAGTTTTATTATCGTCCACCATTTTTTAGTTAAGCAATCAAACATAAATTCTTATTCTTCGGCAGCATAATGCTTTTGAAAAAATGGAACGAAAATAGTCATTCCAGGTAGAAAACAGTGGACAAAGCAAAACTTTTCAGACTTTATTACTATTTTTCTCGACAACTCCGGAATAACACTTCATTTTCCCTTTGGTAAGTTAAATGCTTTCGATATAAAGTAGTTGTCGCTCCTCTTATCTCATAAAAAATTATTTGCTCCTGTAGAAGAATAACCTATGTCTAATTCACTCTCCAACTGATAGATTTTTTATTAAAAACATGAGATTATTTAAGGCTGCTTTTCGTCTAATTTTAATCTTTGTAGATTTTAAAACATCAAAAATAACTCAAAATAACCTTTGATGACTGGAGATTTTTAATTATAGAAGAAGGTGCGTTTTAATGTTCCATATATTTAACAGACTATTTGTTATATATGTAAACGAATGATTTAACAATTATTCTTTTGATTACAGCGTAAAGAAAAAGCCAAAAGATCTTAGAGAGACTGGAAATTTCGAAGATAAACGATTTTTGACTTGGTTTAGACTTGTTTGTAATCGATTTATGGAGAAGAATGAAGTTTTTCCAATGTCTTGATTTTGGTACAGCAAACAGAAAAATTAATGAACATTAAAAAGATTTCAATATCGATTGATAAATATATATGTTCAAAGAATTACAGCCGAAAACATGGCGGAAGGTGAAAGAACGCAAAGTAAAAACGTCGACAGACAAAACATCGGGAGAGAAAGAAGGCAAGCAAAAACTTCGCAGGTCTAAAATATCGTCGCGAAAATAAGGCGGTTCAAAAGCATTGCAGTTTGAAGACATAGTCGTCGGAAATGTCATAGCAAAAAATAAAACACCTGCAAATCATCGCATAGTTGTAATATCGCAGATATGAATTTTTTGGGGTTTAAAAGTTCTAAATGTATACTCGCATAATTATCTGAGAGTGCAAGAAGAAATGAGGAGTATTTTTACTTTTGCGTTTCATATTTTTTAATTAAAAAATAAATCTTTTCTGAAAAACTAAGAAGGAAAGTTATGCATTCAAAAACTGAAAATGAGTAGAAAATTAAATCTGCTTATAACATTTAATAGAATTTTAAACTGACGATTTAACTAATGTAATGCATTAATTAATTAAACAATTTTTAGTTCAAAGGGTCTTTGTCCCTGAGAGACTATTGTTTTTGTTTCGCAATTTTGCGTCGTGCAATTTTGTTTTGAAATTTTGCGTTGTTGCCACCAAATATTATAGCTCTGTATTATATTTGAAGAAATTAAATAATGAAGAACCTCCATAAACGTATTGTTACGAATCTTGTATTTATTTAGCTATTTATTTAGAACTGCAGTTAAATTGTTTTATTATTGCACTGATGCCATAGTTGTAGGTTTGGCTTCCTGTCCAGGGTTGTACTGAACGTCCCGGGCAGTACAATGCCTGGACAGGAAGCCAAAAGTACAAGCAAGGCATCAATACAATAATAAATACTACATTACAATAACAAAATAAACAATAATTGCAATAAGTAACTTTAAGCAAATCAAATGGTATCAAATACCAAACACAAATGAAATACTATCAAATATGAAATACTATCAAATACTAAATACAAATCAAATACTATCAAAAACTAAATACAAATCAAATACTAAATACAGATCAAATACTACCACATTATAAGTACAAAAAGAGCAAATAATGGTCTTATACTATTTTACATTTCTATTTACAGTTATATACACTACGTACTAAGGCCATAGTAAGAAGCTAACATGTCGTAATGAAGGACTTCAGGCTTAGAGTTCGATGACTTACGGATCCGAACCACGACGTCATTCAGCCTGTTTAGGACTGTGTGCGGACGATCCCAAGGTGACTGTAGTTTCGGACAGAGTTCTTTTCGTCGAGTCGGATTCATAACTACTCCTTTTCTCCTTCGTTGAACTGATGACCTGTAGCTCTGGTGTCGTAGCTGGTCTTCACCTTCTCCGTCACCAAGATGACTCGTTCTCGTGCAGAACGGTGCATCACTTCAAACCGGGCCAGGACATCTTGGATGTATTCCTCAGGCGATGAAGGCGTATCTGTTGAGCGAGCAAACAAGAGATCACTAGGCAGACGAATATCACTACCGATGAGCATCTGGGATGGAGAATAGTCGGTAATCTCTGGTTTCTCTTCGACTCTAGTATGATTCTGGCAGCTTCCTGAGCCAAGTTTCAGACTACGCGTCGGCGTTTCGAGGTGAGGATCCCTTCTGCTGATGGCTAGTTATGTCCTCTGATGCTGAGAACAGTTTGTCGTCTTTGAAGTCGAAGGAAAAATTGCATTTACCTAAAATGTCTAATTCTAGTATGCAAGGATCTGTAATATCCGCCACATATGTCGTGTGATACTAGGCGGCATTTCCAAGCGTGATGTTCGCGTTTAACTTCTCATCTATGTCGATCTTCTCGCTGGACGCTATCTGGAGGGTAACACAGGATGGCGTCCAAATCAGTTTATCTTTAAATTATAATACTTAGCTCATTTATAAAATGAGCTAAATATTTCCGAATGGTGTTAACATTAGCTCCTGTTAACATTAGCTCAATGATCATACTACAAGGAACTCCATCGATATGCCCATTAATGAATAGTCCATTACTGTTGCCATTCACTATAAATATCTTTAACCCTTTAAAACGGGGTTTTCTACTATTGCTCAAAATCTGCTCCGAGATATGATCACTAATTTGCTTGCTGCGTCGTTGCTGGAAAATGGTCTTGTTTCGCCAACCCCGGGGTACTGCAGTTCCTTCGTGCGTGGCTTTCGACTCCAGCGCTTTGGTTTCTTGTCACTCCTTTTCCATCTCATGGCATTTAATTGTCTGTTTATATCATCCGTCGTATTTTCCGTGCTCTGGGTGTTCGGCAATTCCTTCGCATGTGCTCTAAATTACTTTACACCTAATCACTCACGTAGTTCCAGCACTTTACGGTCAGTTTCTTATCACCAACATACCGTGTCTGGATAAATCATCTCAACGAGCCATCAACTGATCCACTGGCTCGTGGACTCGCCCTGCTTTGACTGGGTGGCGATCTCTACGAGTTACTTGCTGGACTGCCTCGAATTTCATGGCGTACACTAGAGCGCTTTTTATATCCTTGACATCCGCCATTCGTAGAGTTTCCTGTATTTTCAGGATCCCGGATGCCATCGATTGAAGTACTGCAAGGACAGGATTTCTCTTGTTTCTGCCGAACATTCCAAAACGGCGAGATGGGACAGCCTTTCAACATCAGTGGCGAGCTCCTGGAGTGTTTCCGTGGGCTGCTGTTGGCGGGATTTTAATAGAAGCCTGCTGTAGTCTTTCAAACATTTCTCCCTGAAGCGCAGGTCTTACTCTCATACGTAGATAGTTTCAATGAGGAACGAGCAGGCACGGGTAAGAATTTAAAACCTTCAGAATTGTTTCCTGCTGTCGCTATGCACTTCTTTAAGGTATCAATTTCGACGGCAGCAGAAACCCTGTCATCAGTGTGTTGTTGGACGGCAGAAACTGTTCCTTCGATTCGTTGCTCCACAGCAGAAACTCATTCTTCTACTTGATCTTTCACCGAATAAACTCTTTCTTCAGTGCGTCCAACTTTATTTTCAACAGCTTCAATTCTGCCTTCCGTAGCTTCCAATTTGTTTTCTATTACGTAGGTAATTTCTCTTTTCATTTCCTCTTGCCCTGCTTCAATATTTTCTTGGACACCCTTCATTTAATTTTTAAGAGATTTCTGAATAGCCTTTACTTCATCTTTAACAGATTCCTGAACAGCCTTCATTTTATCTTAAACAGATTTTTGACCAGCTTCCATCTCTTCTTGGATAGCTTTCATTTCTTCTTTAAATGCAGGAAAGGCAGACATGAGCTGTCTCAACTGTTCTTCCATCGCTCTAGTGAATAGCATTCAAATATTCCACTTCTGACACCAAAAATTGTTGCGTGTGTACGGGTTCGTAATGGATTGAATGCACAAGTCGTTGAAACGTTAATAAAATTTATTCTTTTCACAAGAAATATAACAAAAGGCTGAAATATTTCCCCAGAGATATTCGTACAATATCACAATATCTCAAACGTTAAACAGAATCCAATTCAAAAGAGAGAAACTAATTCTATCTCACAGCAAATTCACTACACTCAATAACAATTCATTAAGTAAACAAACAGTTCGCTTAAAACAACAGCAACTGAGCTGGGGTGTTTTAATTCGGCTTTTATAAGCTTCTTAATTATTCACGAGAACATTCTGGTAAAATCTAATTATCAATTTTTCTGGATGGCAACAGCAATTACGAGATATTTATTTATTAAATATTAAATGCACGTGCTTTTGTATTTTTACTTTTCCGACGTAGCTTTCTCTTCAAATTCGCCTGCGTTGCACGGGAACATAAAACAGTTTAATTACGATTCTAAATAAATAGCTAAATAAATACGAAATCCGTAACAGTATACACGTTTCTCGCATTGTGATGAAACAACGGTACCTAGAGCCATGAAATATTGAATGACGTAATTCTGCTGCGAATATGGGCATCTGGAAGCCCAAATTTGAAATTTGAAATTTGTTTTATTCTCGATTTCATATTTTGTAAAACCTTAACGAATTTTTGATTAACAAGCTCAAGGATTTCAAAGCGAGCAATGGCAACGTTACACAGAAAAAACATTTTTATCTCCAGCGCGTGAGACTGTATCGGAAATTCTAAAGATATGCTCAATTTAAAATTATTTTGCGATATTGTTCTTGAACTGAGTTTTAAGTGCGAAGAACATGATATTTAATAAATACAGGTAACACACAAAATCTTAAAAAAAGCCCCTTTGGACGTAATTTAAAATCTGAAACCTTTGAGATTTTCTTTTTATTTAAGTTTTATTGGTACTTTTTCGTGTAAAATTTCGTTAAAAGAAGTTAAGAAAAGGAGCATGCGTAATTGCTTGAGATTACCTCTTTTAAAATTGTTAATTATCAAATGTCTTTGTTTCACACTTATTCAACTGATATTTTTAAGCGAAATTTAAAACTTCTTTTTCTTCAGTTTATTCATCTTCTTAAAATGTTACTGACACTTTCATGTAAAGCGTGCATTTAATCGTTTTGGTTATGACTTATTAGTAATGACGAAATACACTCTTCGACAAAAAAAAAAAAAAACGACGCACCAAGAAGGAGTTATCCGAATGGGACGAAAATCGTTAGAAGTGATGAACATGTACAGAATAACAAATGATTACGGTTTGAGAAAAATTGGATGATTTATTGAAGTGATAGAGCTTCACAAAGTGAAAAAGTCAATAACGCGTTTGTCCACCTATGGCCCTTATGCAAGCAGTTATTCGGCTTGGCATCGATTGATAGAGGTTGTGGGTGTCCTCCTGAGGGATATCGTGCCAAATTTTATCCAACTGGAGCGTTAGATCGTCAACATCCCGAGCTGGTTGGAGAGCCCTGCCCATAATGCTCCAAACGTGCTCAATAGGAGAGAGATCCGGCGACCTTGCTGGCCAAGGTAATGTTCGTCAAGCACTAAGGCAAACAGCAGAAACATGTGCAGTGCGAGGGCGGGCATTATCTTGTTGAAATGTAAGCCCAGGGTGGCGTGACATGAAGGGCAACACCACGGGCCTTAGAACTTCGTCGACTAAGAACTTCGTTGTGCTCTAGGCCTTAGAACTTCGCTGTGCTGTAAGGTTGTGACGGATGACAACCAAAGGGTTCCTAATATGAAATGAAATGGCACCTCAGACCATCACTCCTGGTTGTCGGCCTGTCTGCCGGAAGACAGTCAGGTTGGTATCACACTGCTGTCCGGAGCGTCTCCAGACTCACCTTTGCTTGTCATCGGGACACAGTTCAAAGCGGGATTCATCACTGAAGACTATTCTGCTCCAGTCAGTGACATTCCAGAGCGAATGAGCACGATTCCACTGCAAACGAGCTTGACGCTGTACAGAGGTCAATGGTAGTCGGCGCAAGAGGCGCCGTGACCAAAGCCCCCTTTTTGTTAGCTGTCTATGAATGGTCCTTACGGTCACTGAAGCACTAGTTGCACGTACAATCGATGCTAATGATGCATCTGGTTCTGTGAGTGCCGCTCTGACTGCTCGATCTTCACGTTCTGTCGTTTCTCTAGACCTACCGCTTCCTTCTTGACGCTGTATGCGGCCATAGTTCACCCATTCCTGCCAACATTGTCTAATAGTAGCGTAGCTCCTGCTCAAATGTCAAGCTATTCTCCGATAAGGCCAACCGGTTTCCGAACCCAACTACACGACCTCTCTTCTCAAATTCTGACATGTGCGCATATCGTTCGCGCACCTGTATGCGAGGAATAGTTACTGTCTACCAGATTACACGGAATGAAATTCGTAAAGAATTTATGACCTGGAATCGTAATTTCTCCTCTTAAATATCGTGGCAGTTGCGCAGATCAGATGCGCTGTAGCGACAACCGTTCATTTATTGGCAGCCAAAATACAAAATTCTGGATTTTCTGTGGAAACCTGTATGCATATCAGTTTGTGTCCAATTTGCTTTATATCTTCTCTGTGTGTCGTGGTGCATCGTCTTTTTTTTTTTTTGTCTAAGAGTGTATATCAATTACATAATATTCCAATAAGGTATTTGGATTTATTGAATTGTGGCAAAGCACACTAGCGTTATTTGCTTAAAGGAAGAGATGCTTTTGTCGAGGACTTCTTAGGAACTGTCTTGTATCGATGCTTTACATTAAAAAAAAAAGAAAGAAAATATTATGCAACCAGCTTATTTCGCTGATCAGACTATCGGTGTTCAGAGATTTTATCTCTGGTCAACACTGCTGCCCAGTTCTGAAGAGGAACATTAACGGAAACTAGTTCGCTTTTACATCAGTCATTAGGAAGATTTGAATTTAAAAACATTCTTCATACCTTCTTGGGCTCACAAGCCATTATCTGAACACGCAATTACAATTTTTAAATCCGAAAAACGCATGTCTGCGATGTTATCATCATGCGATGATTTGTAGAGCTTTATTTTTTACCACGAGTTTTTCGGTGGCGATGATTTTAAACTGAGTAGTTTTTGAACCGCTTCGTTTTCGACGACTATATTTCGTATCACGATGCTTTAGAACTGCGTTGTTTTTCCCTTCCTTTCTCTCCTTCCATAATATTTTGTCCGACAACAAAACATCGCCTTACGTTTTTCTCTCCGCGACGTTTTCGTCGGCGATATTTTAGGCGAACACCTATCCAAAGGTAAGAAGACAGACGTCCTTAATTGAAATATAAAAGTTCCTTAAGTAAGCTGTGGAATAAGCTTAGGATACGGTGGAACAGTTGATTTTTATACAGTGTAACATCAGAAAAGAAGATCTGAAGTTAATCTGCTGCCTAATGCTACCTAATTTTAAATCTTATTTATTAAAGAAAATATTTAGAATATTTAGAAATATTTTAATGGAAAAATTCCAATTGATAATTAAAGGCTTGTGAACAAAGGCAACAACCCAAAAATATAGTTGTAGCAAAATTCTATATTAATAAATATCCTTGTCAATTTTAAAATTTTTAGCAATCTCAACAGTATCTGAAACTTATTACCATACGACGAATTGTGGTTGCAGTTCCAATTTATTTAATGCACCTGTTAGGAAAATATTTATCTTAATGAAATCTAAAGGTTTACTTGAAAAAAAAAATTAAAGTCTGCTATGTTTTTTTAATATTCATAGTCTTCTCAAGTAACATTTTTACCAAATAAATCGTCTCTGTCCACTTTTTGCAAGGACAGTATTTAGCAGTGAATCTAAAATAACTGAGATAATCTCACATTTTTCGCTAGCTTTTTTGCTACTTTTTTTTCTAGTAAATAATTCAAATATAATAAGTTTTAATATATCAGCAATTAGAATCCATTTCAGTTAAAGACAAGCAAAAATTAATAGAATCACTATAACCAGAGCTACTGTACAGAAAAGCAGGAGAAGGAAATGCATTTTTCTACTTGCAGTTTCATTACGAATAAGTGACATTCGCAAAAAGATTCTTCATGATGCTGAGAATCCGGCTTTGATAACGGTGTAAGAAAAAAAATCGAGTCTGTTTTTTTCCCGCAACCCTTTTTGTACTACTATATATAAAAACATGCCAAGTTTGGTTTTTAATATGAGACAAATACCTTAGATATGAATTTATTTTAAAGGCAATAATCTTTTTCGAATCTTGGTGTTTCAAAAAATTAAAATATTCTATGGCTATTGTAACCCTTTCATCAGCTTATATACAAAATCAGCCAGCAAACATAGCGCCGTCTGCTGAAAAAGATTCGAGAACCAACAAGCCTACTTCAAAAACTTTTAAACTAAACATCAAAATTAAAAAATACTATTATTCTTTATCATATTTTACTAGAATTAATTTTTAATCAGTAATTTAAAGTTACTGCAAAATTATAGTTTATATGAATTAATACTAATGTAAAGAGAAAATAATATAACTATATAAGATATTGTTACCAGCTGCACTTACCATCAACCGGCACTCCTTGTAAATGTTTCAAAAAGATCCATCCGTCTTGTACTTGACTGGAAGTAAAGTTATCATTAAGTTGCAAATTTTCTTCAGTTTTATCAGACATTCTGAAAATTTTTATGTTTGCTGGCAAACTATTGATAACAATAAACACGTTATCAGAGTCAGTGTCTGATATATTAAGAATGGATGCACTGAGTAGAATTATGCTTCTGACTTCAAGTCTCAAAGTTCCGTCGGTGGTTAGTAAAGGGACCTCCGTGTTCTCTGAAACAGATTCACAAAGATTCATAAAACATTTTGAGTTATATTTATTGATGGATATATCTGTATTAATGACAACTGAAAAAATTAAACTACAAGAAGAATATGTTAATGTCTTAAACAACAGCTGAAGGTCAGGTTTCTTTGCAAAAGAAACTCTTAATGTCTGAAATATAATTATTATATTCCGAAATAATCTTGTAGTGCACGTAATTTTAATAAATTTAATATCATTGCCTAAAATGCAATTAGAATATCCTTGGACTAAATAAAATTAATGAGCACAAAACATAAGCAGCCACTTCAATAGTTAATGGCGTGTCTCGTTGTCAAGCGATCTAGAAGCCCTCATCTATAGAGCCTTTTAATTTTTTTAAAATTACACCGAAAGCTAGCAACCAAAAGCTATCGAAATTATCAGATAACTGCAATTCTTTTCTTTTTATCTTAGGCCAATTCGACTTTAGAAAATAAGCAATCTACAAATTTTACGGAACATAAATTAGCAGTACGCTTATGTGTTGTTACTATGAATTTTAAGGAGTGTTCTCCGGTAAGTGGTTATATAAAAAGATACTGGTTTGGGCAGTGCTAATAACACCGTCTTCGTTGAAATACTTTGAAAAGGGACAGTGTCCTGTGACAAATCCTTTAACTTTGGAGAAGTGATTTTAAGTTTGTCTTACACTTGCGTGATGTAGTAGCATGAGCTGCAACCTTATTCACCCTACTATGTTTGCCATTTCATTTGTGACTTCGTTTCAATTGTTTCTTCCCGTATGAGTGTGGCCAGTGCTGGTTATGTATAATGAATACTTCTTGAAGTTGCTTCCTTGGTTAGTCTGACTGAAGTTTCGCTGCCATTGACCCTTTGCGAGCATTTTCCCAAAACGCATGTTATGATATTGATGCTCCCGAAAATCTTTCTGGACTTGCATTACGATTGGGAATGTGTAGTGATGGTTCGGAATTGACACGCACACAATAATTTTATTGTCAATATCCCCCCGGGGGTCGACGTAGAGAACTCTTCGAAGCTACTGGCTAGGATCTGTACCCAGGCAGTCTCGGCCTCGGGGGTATACAAATTACGAACCTAGTGGTTCTGGGAACTCCGGAAAGGTCACTTATTGGCCGGCCCGGGGTTCTGGCATGTCTTAGAGCAGGGTGGCTCTAGTAGCCCGGGGGTAGCGACCTGGGTATGTAGGGTAATGACCCCCTGCGACTGGGTGACGACCCCCTGCGACGGGCTCGCCCGTGCGACTGGTGGGTAGCAAATTGACGGCCAGTGACGCCCCAAAATGGGTGCGTTGCGCCTGCCTCTCAAGGGGCCGGGAAAGAGGTTGAACCTCGGCCTCGGTTCTGCGGGGGGGTAGGACCTGTAGTGCCTTATCCGATAGGCGGAACGGGGAATGCCAATATGTTGATTATTGTCAATATGTCAGCCGCTGACAATAATTTTATTGTCAGCGGCTCCACGGGTGCTTTTAAATGGGTTTCTTCGAATTCCTTCTAGTTTTTTCTTTGAGTGATAATGTAGGAAAGAGCAATACGTTGTCAAGGAATATTACATATCAATAAGTTTCATTTCATAGTCTTCATCCGCCATCCCGCAGGTACTCTGGGATTTTAATTGAGGGATGTATAATTACGTATAGTATAATTTATTTCCTGTGTAAAAACAAGAAAAGCCTCCTCTCATGTCAGAGTAATTAACTTGGGTGTATCCTGCCTTCCTAATCGATATAATGCCGGTGTTTTTGACAAACAAGGACATAACCACAAACCAGGAGTGCGCCCTGCCTAGTACAAACGAGGACAACCAGAGGCCAGGCAGTGTCCAATTAGCAGCCCTAACAAAATATATTAACTTTACGATTGGAAGATCAAAGACCCAAAACACACAAACATACGAACAGAAGAACACCACCAGAAAATCAATTACCTCAAACATCAACATCGGCAGCCCGGCAATTACCGTTTAGAGATTTAACTACCAATTTACGTTGTTTAACAGACTCTTTAAAATTATTAAACGTACTGTCAGAATCAATGATTAAATCAAGTGTGAGTTTGTTAAAAATACAACATTTCTCAATAATACGTCCCAATGTCAAGGTATGCACATCTGAGGAAGCATGTAATCAACCGTAAGCAAGAATCACTCTTTATATTAAAATTCATTCCGCCCCCCCGGGAGTGGGGCGGAATAGTCATGAAAATAACAAAAGAATTAGTGACATCATTTATTGCAGAAAAAAAGATTCCAGAACCATTAAAAATAATATGGCGCAGGGCCACAAAGGGTTTCTCGGAATGCGGTTCTGCATGATCGAATAAAAACATCTAATGCTGCCCTAAGGAATGTTCCGTAGCATGATTCATTGTAAATGAATAGCCAATTCAGACACATTTTGTGATGGCTAGAGCATGCAGCTGATCATATTTTAAGCACGTTCAATGTGGAAGATGTTAGACGATTTAAATGGCCATGGGAGGGGTGCCACTTTAGAGAGAAAGTCCGCAGTGACGAGTGCAGAGTCCGACAGCAAATTTATTAAAACAAACCACAAAATGTGCCCAACAACGGCCGAGAGATAAAAGCCGCTGAACACTGGTAGTTCGGTCCAGGGTTTGAGTCCTGACGAACGGGCTGGCTATATAGGCGTTTTCTTTGTTCTCGCCATGTGTAACGTGCATACGAGTCAATTTTCATTAAAAAGACTTTCACGGCGCATCTCTCTCTTTCTGCGTAGTGCCTAAGGGCGGATTGCGTAATAAGTGAAAAAAACCACAAGATGTAGTCAGCCGGTTAGGGTGGTGCGCAGGATGAGTAAAGGTAATCAGATATCATACGAAGCAGCATCTCACAAAATAACTCTGGGAATGAAGGCATTATGCTACTCCAAAATGACAAGAGGTGAACAACACTGGCCTGGTTGTTTTCACATATGGGACCAGTGGTCAACAGAGATTAAAATATAGAAATTTAGTCCATTATATTGTGCCCAGCACGGCGATTTCACAACAAACCTTGTAGGTGATAACATCATAGGAAGCACTAAAAATGCAGTGTACGCTCCGGTAACCGTCATCCTATAATTCTGAAAATGTCATTGAAGCGTGGTTTGGTTCCGCTGAAGGCTGGAAAATGCAGCCATCACCTTAATTGTGGACTGTATAAAGTACGAATATACTACTGCATTAGGCATATTTCTTTGTACAATTTATAACCTTAACAACTGTAGTATCGTTTCTAACTATAGTTCAACATAGCATCAGATGTTGTCTGGTCTGCCATGCCAGCCCTAATGTTGCCTGTTGTGGCAATGCATATATGTTGATTCATTCCGCTGGAAAGATGCTTAAATTCAATGCGGCGACCACGCCAGGTTGAAAGTCATCTAGTGGTGCAAAGTGAGCACGATCGTTCGATCCGTGCTTCAGGTAGCCCTCAGCCATGCCCTCCCACCGCTAACAGAAGACGTGTTGGAAATACTGCTAACAATACTGTCTGCTTCAAAAATCTGACCCTCGGGATAAGCGATTCAGCTGTATGACCATCCTGATTTTCGGAAGGCGGTGATGTGACCTGTCTGGAACCAGCTCACTTGCATGCGACATCGTCAAGTGGGTCTTCGAGGCATTTCTTTGACTACGGCGACTATCACAGAAGTCGATTCGAATTTACACGACAGTCGAACGCTCCACTTTTTCTGTCTGCATGTCCAGTGCTCTGTATCCGCTCTCAATGAATTCAGTAGAAGTATATTTCATGTACAGTTAAATTTGGAGCATTTTCATATCGTATGTTGTTACGTTTCATTCTGTTCTTTGCAGTGCGTGGATTTGTTTCTTTGCCCCAGTGTACATAATGTACATTTTATAAATTAACAGCTATATGTTTCGATAATATCATTATTTATTAGTCCAAAAGGATTTAGTCCCGAAGGACTATTACTTTCGTTTTGCGATGTTGCGTCGGAAACACAAAAACGGCGTATCACTTTTCAAATTGTTGCCACTAAATGTTATCGCTCTGCATTAAATTTTAAAAAATGAAAAATCTGCATAAATGTATGCATGTTATTATTATTATTTTTTTTGACGTAGCTTTCTCTTCAAAAATCGTCTGCGTGCGTTGCACGGGAAAATAAAAAGGAATTTTAATTACAGTTCTAAATAAATAGCCAAATAAATGTGAAATTCGTAACAATATTCTCTAAAACTTTAACGAATTTTTCATTAACAAACTCAAAGATTTCAAAGCCAGCAATACCAACGTTGTACAGAAAAACATTTTTATCTCCAGCGCGTGAGAGCGTGTACCGAAATTTCTAAAGATATGCTCAATTTAAAATTATTTTGCGATATTGCTGTTGAACTGAATTTTATGGTTTAAGTGCGAAGAACATGGTATTTAACAAATAAAGGTAACACACAAAATGTTAAATAAACGTCCCTTTGGACGTAATTTAAAATCTGAAACATTTCAGATTTTTTTTTTAAATAGTGGAATCTAAAATTAATTTCAGTGTACTTAAAACATGCATGCTGATTGCTTTCATCGAATTCTAGCTAACTGAATTACAGTTTTGCAGTTAAACAGGGTAAAAATATCATAGTTTCATTTTAATTTATATTTATTGTAACAACAGCCTTCTGAGTAGTATATTTGAGACCTAAGTAACGAGACACTTCACCAAATAGAATGGTAGTTAGAAATTTAAAAATGTGTAACTGAATAAACAGATACAAAAGTCGTGACTAACTTTTTTTATCTGAGATTAATAGTATCAATATTATGGCTGTTTTGAAATTTTGAATACTCGCGTTCTTAGTAAAGGAAAATTTCTTTGTAAAGTTTGTAAAGGAAATTCAATGTCTGACTTTAACATAATAACGAATAGAACTCTCGGCGAAATGGGCTGTTTCGTAACGTTCTCCGGCTCGCCGCCATATCCGTCGACGGCCGTCATTCCTCCACAGACAGAAACGAGATTCATCCGTGAACAAAACCCGATGCCATTCGATGGGCCACGCACTACGACGCCTGACACCAAACAGGCGTCTAATCTTGTGTTCAGCTGTCAATGGCACCCATGTGGTGGTACCCGTAAATGTAAGTGTACTTCATGCAATCAGCTGAGTATAGTGTGGGTGGCCACAAATCCACCTGCTTTGGAGGCAACCGGCTTCGGATTCCACGTGACGTGGAGAAAGGGTCTCAAGTAGTTGACCGCCGAATACGCCGGTCTGTGCGCTCTGATGTGCACCTGTGCGCGCCACTTCCTCTTCGACGTGCAAGTACACCTTCCTGAATCCATCGTGTGACACAACATTGGATAGTATTCACGTTAACACGAGTGGCTATTGTGCGCAGTGAACAAACCAAGTTCATGGAGTTCAATAATATGGTCACGTTCCCCGGGCGTTAACTGATGGTATTTAGCTTGCCGACGTCTCAGAGTCATTTTTTATTCTTCTTCTAAAGTCTCCAATGTTCCCTAAACCCTCTCATGCTGTTTATGAGAAGACTTAGACTGATAATATTACTGAACTATTGCACAGCGCAACTTTGCCAGTTCTTGAAATCAAGCACAAGGGCACATGACATGTAGAATTCTGGACGTGGAAGCTATCTCTGAAGAGAGAATGGAACAAAGGGAAAAGGAGAGAAGTACCAAAATGGAAAAAGGCCAAAATATCTGACAAGTTTTCAAAGATGATGATACAGAAAAGTATACCATAAGGATCCTGAGACAATGAATGTTTATGAGAAGAAAAAGGTGGCTGATCTTAGTAGCCCGCATCCATATACGGGCTGTAAAGATCGTAAGGGGTCGCATAAAGAGCTATAAAGAATGGGGACCACGTGATCCAATGCATACGCAACTTTTATCATTTGCATATCCACCTCACAACTCTCGCTCCTGCAATTTGCACGACACTGCGCGCATTCTTTCTTGTTGCTGCAAATTCACATTTAAGGAGTGTAATAAATAAAACGATTATCATGGAAATGAATTAATGTTTGCTTTGAAGAAAGCCCATGCTAATTAAGGCTATTTTAATGCTAATTACAGGTAGAATTTCATAATTTTACCCTTTTTTAAGATTTCGTTATGGAATTAATTATGAAAACAAATTAATTATGAAAACGAAAGATAAACCAAATAAAAGTTTGACACATTAAAATAAATTTTTACTCACTTAATTTCTTGCATGCGTTTAAATCCATATGTTTATTTACAAATATTTATTACAAATTTACTTACTTTTGCAAATTCTAGAAGTATCATCAGGAAAATGCTCAGGTGGACAGTTTTGCACACATACAGCTTCGTAGAGGTAAAAGCCATTCTTACACAAGTCACACTGTTCAGCTGATAAACAAAAGGCGCAGCCTGAACTACATTCTGGAAAAATATATTATGATAAATATACATACATAATTTATAATAATATCTGTATCTACATATATATGTAATAATAATTGGTCCGAGGAGAAAATTTAATAGAACCATTCACTAATAATCATAGCTGTAAGCTGCTGCTTTGTAGATAACTGGAAATGATGTCTTACTGGATGTAACTTCTAAAGAATCACAAAATCTTGATAATACGGACATATGTTTATTACTTGCTGGGTACCCTCTTCAGATACACAGCATGGCACAGCTAAATGGGGGAAATCTGTATCCCGCAATTTTAATTACGACGCATTATACAGGGTGTTCATAAAATCTCGGGCCCATTTTGATATTTAATAACTCATAAAATAATAAAGATAGATTAAAATTAATAACATAAATGGTTAGATAGACTCAAAAAGTTTCATGACCCTTTTCAATGAATTTCCACGCGTGCTCTTCGTCGCGCGGAGAATATCAAGTCGATATTCAATTTCACGCCAGAAACCGGCAAGCATCTCAGCATCCACAGAGGCTATTGCAGTTGCAATTCTGGCTTTTAGGTCATCAATGTTCGACACTCTCCTCCTGTAAACGTTGTCCTTTACAGATCCCCAAAGGAAAAAGTTCAACGGCGTTATATCAGGTGATGTGGGTGGCCAAGGAATTGGATCTCCTCGCCCAATCCATGTTCCTGTAAAATGGTAATTCAAAGAACTACGAACGATGGTACCCCAATGAGGTGGTGCACCGTCTTGTTGCAAAAAGACATGTGGCTGAAGCTCTTCCAGTTGTGGAAATACGAAGTTTTCCAACATGTCTAAGTATACGACTGATGAGACCGTCTTTTCTGTAAAAAAGAAAGGCCCAATGACTCGGTCGTGCATTAGTCCACACAACACATTAACCTTTGTGGAATCCCTTTGTGCCTCACGATATCCATGGGGGTTTTCAGATCCCCATATGCGCACATTATGGCGATTAACAATGCCAGAAAGATGAAAGGATGCTTCGTCGGAGAACATTATGCGCTTCAGAAATTCAGCATCATCTTATATCCTCCTTAGCATATCTGTTGCACAGGCCATCCTCCTAGGCCTATAATAATAGGCAATAGTTGCCAAAAACAAAAGAGAGAAAAATTCAATTAATAAGCAGACGATATTTAGAAAAGTGCAGCTATTTAGACTGGAAAATGAAATTATCTGAAATTAACCACACGCGCAGACAATATTTACAAAAGTAAAGATATTAAAACCTGAAAAGGAAAATATATAATTTATTTTATCAATAAATGCGATAAGTTTGTTTATATTTTCATTATTTTATGAGTTATTAAACATCAAAGTGGGTGCGGGACTTTATAAACACCCGGTATTTTTAATAATGAGTAGAAGCAGCCAAGCAAGAGAGGCCCTTTAGTTATCAAGCATAGGTAGCCAAAGAGAGTGCGTAACTCGCGACTAAAGTATTTATAATCTCAGAGCGCTTTGTTTTAATCATGCACTGCAACTGAGCAAGAGTTTTCGCATTGCACTTACTGCAAGGAAATGTAGATGTCTTGAAAGGGTTGTAATTTAATAGAAAATTAAAAATTTAAAGGTTTATTCCAATTAAGTTGCTTTCAAATTATATATATATAGATAAATTATTCTACTATAATTTAATTAAACAAACCTAATTAATATACTCGTAGAAAATCAAATTTCTAAACTCGCAATTTCAAACACCTTAAAAAAAGCTGGCACTAACTTTATCTTTTACATTGCTTGTTTAGAGTGATATGACATATTTTACACAAGCCTGAAAAGCAGGATGGCTACGGCAAGTAATTTAATAGGAATATGTAATCAGAACTCTCTTTTCTCTTGGTTTCTAGCTAGAATTTCAAAAGTACCATTAATTACGTACTCAGTGGGATCACTGGCATTTCTTTCCTGTAACTAAACAAAGGAGCATTTTTAAATTTCTTAGACGCATTATAGCTCGATTGCGCGAACAATTTCGACTTTTTTAACCACTTTTTCTTTTTCCTGAAACTTTTCAGCCAGTTTTTAAAACTTTGAATTTTTGGATGCTTCGCCATCTTGAATGATTCTCTTAAGAGCAAAGTAGCAGAAAACGGCACTATTCTTTTCGTCCTACCTTCTTTTCACAAGTTCAAAACACCATGGCGCCCCACATTCCAGTTTCGCCACCCATTGAAACACTACCAGAAACCAGAAAGCGTGGGAATTCTCATTGTTTCTATTTCTTGGCACAATGACCTTCGAGGGTCCTTTTTCCTTTTTTTTTCGGGACCCCATAACAAAGTTTGGTTTAAATTTCAGCAACCCTATTCAGCGTGCATTTTGACTTCCAGTACTCTGCAAGTTGCAAGATGTCAGACAGGTATGTTCGACCACTTTTTCATTTTTCCTGATTTTCTATTTTAATTAAAAATTATGCCTTTTAATTAAAAAAGATAGTTCGTTAGATCTAGGCGGATTTTTATTATGAGTATTTCAAGCAATTATTTCAGATTCAGAAAAAAAGCTAACTGAGCTCAATTTCGAGCAGCCATTGTTTAGGCTTTATTTAACTAGACATTATAAGTTTTTCAATTTCGAAAAAAATTGCTTCTTTTATTCTTGAGGGGTTCCCCTTGATGTAAATGATTGTAATTAGGTTTTTTGGCTTTTTTAGGTTTTTAAAAATTTTAATTTTTCTTGCTTTTACTAAAGAAAATTAATTTTTTGTTTTTTGCATTTTTTTTTAACTTTTGAATTTTATTTTTGGTGTCATTTGATTACAAGTACATGTAGGAAAAAGATCTGAGCATTTGAGAACCACTAAAATGTTCTTTTAAAGTGAAGTTTTGATTTTAATAAAGCGGGTTTGAGATTCAAACGATTCAGAGGAACGAAACATGTATTCGGAACTCATTAATCAACTAGGTTTAAGGCTTCCAAATACTTTTCCATTGACAACTTCTATTTGAAGTGTTAAACAGAGGTGATTAATATGTGTGTTTTTAGTTTATTTGTTTTCTGTTTTATTTTGTATTACTTTCAGTTTTGTTTATGTATTTAAAGTTTCTTTTAATTTTAAATGTACTACTTTTGGTTACTCCTTTCCTGGAGAAGAAATTGGTTAGGGCTATCATAAAGAAGAAATTATAATTTTCATTTTATTTTTTTCATTTTACTTAAAACATTTTCCTATTTAATTGTTATTAATTTCGGTCTAGCAGCGTATGCGCAGATTCGTCTCTTTGCTTTTTAAAAAACTTTATTTTAAAAATTCTTTTTGGACTCATTTAAGAGTTTTAGATATATTATTATTATTAATAATAATAATAAAATAGGCCTACTTCAGTTTTTAAGTCTCAGGAAAGCCACGAAGCCCACTTAAGTGAGTTGTATACTCTGGAACACTTGAGCTATCTTCGTTTCTGCCTTTCTTTTCTTTTTAGGTTACCTATAATTTGTAATGCTTTTGCTAAACTCTTCATTTGCATTACCTACAATTACTCGTAACTTTGCTCACAGTTTACCAGACAGTGCCCTAACTTCTTCAGAATTATTAGATTCTTTGAATTAATTTATTTATTTTTCGAAATTTTTTTAACGTTTTGAAAAGTATTTTTTCCTAAGCACAAAACTTTCTAACTCGTTGAATTTAAAACATTTAATTATTTTGCTATAAACACTGTAACTATTCCATTCGTTGAGCTGAAGAAAACTAAAACATCACTTGAACTTAATTTTATGGAGGTTAACTATTGGATTTCTTTTAGGATTTACAATGCAGTTAATTCGTTGTTTATTCCTTTTACAAATATTCATTTTATTACACCATATTTAATCTTAAAATAGAAGTTTTTCCTAATCATTTTTATTATTATTAATCAGATTTCATTATTTAGCCCATTTTAGGCTTAGCAACAGTATTATGCTACAAAACATGTAAAATATATTCTTTTCTTTCAAAACTTTTATTGCTCTAATTTTACAGATTTTAAGAACTAATTCCTCTTTTTATTTTTCGTTCATATGTTTTAGATAAAAAATTCATTTAGAATTTTTTCATATATTAGATTGCTTTCGTTTTCGATGTTTATGTTTTTAGACTCGGTCCACTTAAATTGAAAATAATTACTGTTAGATCTTTAAGCTTTTTTGCCTGTTTGATAATTATGATACTATAGTTTCAGATTTTTAATGATCGTTTTTCAGACATTATTTTAGGTATGAAAATTTAATTTGTGTCATAGTTAGTTCAGAAACAGGCTGATTTATTTACTTCTTTCATTGCACCAACTCCCCTGACTTTCTATAGATTTAGAAAAGCGCGAAATGAAGAAAAGTAAATGCTATTAAACCTATTGCTTATTTTAATTTATTTTTATTTAACTACTCTAATTAATTTGTAATTCTTCGATCACAAAGCAATTCTAAAATACACAAATTAAAAATAACTTATTTTGAACAATTATTAACAGAATGCGATTGCATTTTTATTAATGCATTAATAATTTCTACTTAAAATAATTAAAATTAAATAAGCCTTATTTATAAATTATTAAATTTATATTTCAACGAATAATTATTTACAGAGTAATTTAAATCAATTAAAAATATTTTTACAGAATAATTAAAGGAAATTGATAGTAATGGTATGAAAATCATTTAAAGCTTACTTGCGAAATGCTAAACTCAATCAAACTTTTATTTATTTTGGAATATAATAAAAATTAGTACCTTTGCAAATTAATGTCTCAAAATCAGCATATCTTCCAGCACCGCAGTCATCTATGCACTCTCCATTGAGTAGTAATAAAGGAAGATCGCAAGAAGTGCACTTATTTAAAGTAGAGCAAGTCAGACACTTTAAGTCACAATCTTTGGAAAATAGGATGATAAAAAAAGGAAAAGAAAATATTTAAAAAATATTTTTTAAACATGACATAAATAAACTTTGCAGTAATCATTAAAATATAAAATATGATAAATTAATGCACAGCTTATTATAGAGTTCATTCCTTGACGCTTTCGTGACATAATTTTAAAACTCGAATTAGGTCTAGCATAGGGATTCTCAACCAGGGAAAAATAAGTACTCTTTATGGGGAATTTTAAACTTTCAGGGGGAGGGAATGAGGTCAACATTTTAAGTATTTAGTTTTAGTTTATGAATATAAAAAACTACTTTTGCTCAAGTTTGGAATTTACCAACATTTTTTTATATTTTTCTTGTTTAACGTATAAAGCACATCAAAAAATAATTTAAATTTAAATAAATGTATATGCATTTTTCGAGTTTTGGGAAGGAAGCGTGAAATGATCCTCTAGCAACGATGAAAGGACTGCGTAGAATAAAATAAGCTGAGAACTACTGTTCTAGCATTTTCGAGTCATTTCCTGATACGATTTTGATAATGATAGGTTGATTTGATAGGTTTGCTGCTATTAATTTTAAGACTTTCTGGGCACTGGAGACTTTTATTCTAATTTATCAAAACTTTTTTTATATTTTTTAAATTTTATTTATTATTATTTTTTATTTTATTTATTTATTTATTTATTTTTGTACAACAAGTTCTTTAAGGGCGCACACCACAGAGAATAAATCGCAGAGAATTAGCGCTGGTCTTCAAGTGGATTTATTCATGTTACTCACACTAGTATTTTCCCCAGTAATGGAAAATTTAATTGCATACTCTAAATACAGTCTTATTAAAATTTTATTTGTAAGTACTAATAGATTCTACATTCTGTTTAAGAAACTCCGAATGTAAAATCAGATCTTATTTGTCTCTGCAGATCTTCTAGGTACTTAAATTCACTCGCGGTTAGTTCCCTATTATTTACGTAAACTGTCATCCTGTAGAGTCATTAGGATATTTTTTTAAGTAGAAGACGTGGAAAATGAGCAACAAATTCGCCGGGACTTGAACCACGGAGCTCTCGATACGTGCCGTGCGTGCTGACTGCTACACCACGAAGGCATGTGAACAAGGCGGGAGAAATACCTAATAATCCTATTATTAATAAGCATAGATTTATCTGTTCTATATAGATTTAAAAAAGAGTAAAATGAAGAAAAGTAAAGAAAAAGAAAATCAGAATGCTCTTTTCCCATTATTGCTTCTCTCCTTTTTAACATATTTTAGTTTCCGATATAAATAGAACAGCAAGGCTACAATCATCTGTGTAACAACAATGTTTTTGCAATAATGACCTATGCACATCCAAAAGTAATTAAAAAAGTGCGGTTTTGCCAAAAAAAAAACTGCATCATGTTTAAAACTATTCTACGTTTAGTTTTCTTTCTTTTAACATAACAGAAAAAACTAGATAACAACAAAATATGCAAAATTCATCAATTAACACAACACAAAATTCATGACATTTTTATGTTCATAAATACAGTTTTAAACGCTAAGAGGTACACTTACTTTGGCATACTGAACCATTTTGGAAAAACCTGCTGGAACAATGGTCCACACAAGCTCCATCTTCGAATAATTTTCCGGGCATACAAGATGTGCAATCTGTTGGCAATGGTCCACGACACGTATGGCATTCCCAAGAACATTCTTAAATGCACATAATTTTGTTTTAATATTTTTTCCAAAATATATTTGAATAATATGTGACATAATTCATGTAAATTTAATAGGATATATCAACAAACCTTTGCACTGCCTACTAACAGTATCAACGTAATGTTGGTCAGAACATTGTGAAACACATTCTCCAAACTGTAAAACCAAATCACCTTTGCATCGAAGGCACGTAGATGCGCTGATGCAGTGATGGCAGTTGTAGTTGCAAGCTAAAATAGAAAGCATTTGATTATAAAGTGGAAGAAGAAAAGTTTGAAATCGACTTTAAACTCCATCTTTATGCTACAATTCATTAATTTGTGTAAGTAAACAGAGTCCATCGCGGAATCTCATAAAGTTGTTGTTAAGATTGTTCCAGAAATATTTGTCTTTAATTAGTCTTCTAGGCAAGAACACACTCAAAAAGAAACTAGAAATTTCTAGAATTAGAATAGAGAAAGAAAATTTCTAATTCGAATAATGAAGAGGTATTCAAGTTAATAAAATATGTAATATGATCATTTTGTGTAACTCAGCATGTTTTTTTTTTTATTTTTTCGAGGGGGGGGGTCATTTTTCCACATCAGGTTTGAGTTTCTGTAAATTTCCTTCCGTTGCCTTCTTTGCTTACCCTGGACATCAAAATGCGTTCTGATTGTTGAATAAGATAATATAGTATACTTTTTAAGGAATTAAGGGAAGCGTTTTTATGCAAGCTAATATGAAATTGTACTTACGTTATGAATATGAAAAATAAGTAATTATGATAGTTCTGTTTGTAATTTTCATATTCCACGGCAACTGAAAAATTTCTTAACAGAATAATATTTATGCCATCACGTTACATCCGAGTTTCGAACCTGATTTAAAATTGGTGAGGTCTTAAGATACAAAAATTTCGAGCCCCCTCCAAATAAGGTGTGAGCTCTTAGTAGATCAACATTTTTCTTACAATATCTATACACCATTCCTTCAAAAACCAAGCATACATGGGAATTACGGAAATAAAATAACAATGAGTTACTGAGGTGCCTGCGGTACAGTTTATTGCGTTCACACTTTAATCCAACCATTAATATACATTAAGGCGTAGATACTAGTAATTATTCGGTAGTAATTAAGTTAATAATTAAGTTAAAACAGCAGTTTACTTATAATTTAAATTAACTGAATGCAATTTTTTTTAAATGTAAAAATTTTTGAAATTTCAAAAGAACTTTCATATATTAGGCCCTAAAGCATTTAGAAACATAAATTAAAATAATTAATGATAAAAAACTTTTCATGTACTCTCTAATAAGAAACTAGAATAAAGCCATTAATAATAAAACGTGTAAAGAGGACATTTAATAATAATAATAATTACAATGCAACAAAGTCAAATGGACTGAAAATGCAACAAACTACATTAAATTTGTCTATTTCCTGGTAGTTTACCTAAGTTATTATTTTTAATTATTCTTTTAAGATTTGCTTGTTGAGTTTTCGCGATCTAAACTACTTTGATCCGAACAAAATACAGCTATAATTTTTATTTTTTTAAATAAAGGGAGATTTATCTAAACTTGGCTACCTCTTTAGAGAGAACTGGGTTAAATTAATCTTTTTTTTTTTATCTGTGTTTAAAAAAATATCCTGTTTTATTTCCAATTGTAAATTTTCCCAACTTTATTTCACCTTAATTGAAAGATTCTTAAACTTTTTTTCCAGTCCCCAAATCAAATGAATTTATTGCATTATAATTACTATATTATTATTAAATATCCATTTTACATATTTTATTATTAGCCCGAAATATCGATTTGTATAGAAACGCTATTTTGCGTTGTTTCGCTTTTCACCTAGTCTGCCGCCAATTGAAAAAATCGTTAGATATCATTATTTTATATTTAATATATCTGCTATTAATTAACAAACTACTAAAAGCAATAGATGCTATTCTTAAGAATATTATTATTATTATTTTTAAATTTGATTGATTTAAGTAAAAATGCAGTTAATTCAGGAATTATCTAATCAAAAACATTAAACATTTTTATAGATTTACGTTGCATATTTTCCCCCTTTTTAAACATACCGAAGGTAAATAATGTTGCCTTGTTTGTCTAAATGAATGTTCATCTAAATGCCCTACAAAATATTTCGCTATTTCTCCTGGACCATCTCTATCGATAACCTCTACCGATAAAGCTTATTAAACTTTAAAAGAGCCCTCTTGGGCAATCATTAAAATATGAGCCTCTTCAGATTTTCATTTATGCTTTATTTTAGTGTATTATAGGCTGTAAATTTTAATGTAAAAAATTTACTTTAATTACGAAAATTTTAATTT
>KK115857.1:275615-294218 GCA_000611955.2 Stegodyphus mimosarum | reverse complement strand
ATGAAATCCCTACGTTTATTTTTGCAACCATTGCTTAATTCCACATTCAAAAATGCTTTAAATAATACAAAGTTTCATGCTTTGATAGTTTTAAATTTAACTTAATTTTGTAAAAATTACGGAATCCATCTTTTTGTATGTTTCTGTGGTCCCTATACTAATATTTAGAAAAATGCTGTACCTGTTATAAAAAAAATACAAGGTTTGACGCTCATACGACAGAATTTGATTGACACACTTAATACAAAATGTAGGAATAATATTGAAGGACCATACAGAAACTGAAGAGCAAAATGTTTGCTCGCTCTTCAATTTCTTTCTAATAGTAAAAAATCGCATATAAAAAATGACAAGTAAAAAATGTCATGTGTACACTACATGACTTCCTTGTACGAAATATTAAATTATATACACATTTTGTTGCATTTTATTTCAACTTATTTCCTTTAATTTCATTAGAGATATATTTCTCATTCAATTCATTCAGTTCTCAGTTCGCGGCAAGGCATAAAACTTCAAAAATAAAAGAATCAAATCAAATTCAAAATTGAAAAATATAGAAAGATATAAAACACCAAATGCAGTTTAAACAATTAAGAAACAATTTTTTACAAGTAAAATTAGAGTTTGTACGCAAAAACAAGCAATTCGGGCAGCGTGCTAGAAGACAGATTTTTCGGTGCACAAAACTGAAAGTTTGCTTTTGGTCCCACTCTGCAAAAAGACACTGAAGGTGCAGAAACTGACTTAATTCGTTATTCTGCTAAGTTTCAAATGTAAACAAATATGACTGCTGTGGTAAAAAATTAGGCTTAGCCGCATTTAAACAACTTTTAAATAGTTGATAATTCTACAGCTATTGCATGCAGATTAACTAAAGACGTAAAAAATCTTAACTGGAAGATAAGAACAACATAATGGAATCATTTCAAGGCAAAAATGCACAATTTACCAAAGTATAAGAATAAAAAGATCTCAGCTCACGGAGTCAAGTAACAGATAGGGTGTATCTGTATATATATATACATACTTTTGAAGCGGCCGAATGCAACCAAAGAAAATCCGTACTTTTTGCTTTTATTTCAGAATGAATGATTTCAGACTACGTATGTTGTATTTATTTCTAGTAGAATATACACGCTTGTTTGAAAGTAGTTGACGCTTCCTTTGGAAATCTTCCGAATTCTTTCCTATGCAGAGGTAGAAGAAAACGATTCAATAGAAAATTTTACACAGTTGTCTGCTTACTGTAAATCAGCACCCAAAAATGTGGGGTCTGAAAAGTCTCAAGTATAAGGGTTGGTTGTTACACACTGTTGCATAAAAATCATTTTCATAAGGCATTGCTGTGACGTAAGCGTAGTTACATATGAATTTCTGTCATATTATAGTAGATAATAGTTCTATTACATTTAATAATTACTACAGTTATTCAAAACTTTCTATATGAGTGGATATGTTAATTCATACGTCTTATTCATCATCCTCATGTTCAGATTAGGAAATCCGAAACATATCCCAAGATTGTTAGATTCATGACTGAAGCTTTCGAAGTCACTTTAATATTCCGATTAAACAGATCTGACAAAAACAGGGCATTATTAGTCATTTGTTCAACAAAAAATAGAAGCTGTAGGAGTAATATGCACGTCTTCTAATAGCTATTACCTTAAGTAAATTTTGGAAAATATGATCGTAAAATGCCACAAATGAAACTAGGGAGTACGTTCTTCGTCTTTCATGAGCTCTCCTTTTAACTCACAATGCCATTTTCAACGTACTTTGCACGTCAAAGAAAAGAGTAGCACAACCCCACGTCCTCAGTCTGGCAAGCCTAGATAGATGTTCGAGTATTCAAATGATTTCGAAAGTTCTATTTAGTGGCATGCTTTAGACTTTTAAAGCCTGCGCGTGGAGGTATCAGGGAGGCACTTGAATTAAAACTTCAACAAATGCGATGTAAATTTTAAAAGAGGCCTAATATTTATCATGCATAACAGCTATTCATTTATTACTAGGCTTGTATCAAGTAAGGCATTTTGATGTTGATTTATGACTGACGTGTAAATGAAGTTAAACTTCTTAATGCAATTAAGAACTATATGAATATCACAGTAGTTAAAATGATACCGTACAGACTTGTAACTGGTCATATTGTTTCTCTCTTTCACTGCAGTCAGATTCGATAACTTTCCACTACGGCCCCACAAATATTTTTATTCGATCGAGAATATCAATAAGAGAGACAGATTTCAAATGTACATTTTAGAACCATTTATTCCGAAAGGGATATGTTCAAATTTCTCTTTGGACTATAAACGTTGTTAAATCGATTATACTGTTGCATTTTATCCTGTGTTTAAAATGGCCATCACGTACCTTGACAAAGTCCATTCAGAGGAAAATAGCCCAAATGACACTGAGGTTCACAGGAGCCTAAATGAGTCAAAAAATTACCATCCCAGCAAGATGCACAGCTAGTTGCTCCATGCCTTTCACAAGTTGCACAGTTTGGGTGGCATTCTGTATATATAGAGAGAAAGGGATTAAAGTGAATATGAAATAATAATTTTGTTTCAACATATAAATTTTTGACAAAGCAGTTACATGTAGATTCTAGCAAGATTTCAATAATACTCTTAAATTAAATTTCAGTTGAGTATTTTTAATGACTGAAATCTTAGCAAAAACTGTATAAACTAACCTTGGCAAACATGGTAATTATTTAAATAAAAGTTTGGGTAACATCCTGATGAGCATTCTGCATTTAAAATAGACTTTTGTTGATTTTTACATTCTAAACATTGCACGCTTTCGTCTTCTGTACTATTCAGTTTGCAATCAGAACATGTTGGATGACATCCTAAAATAAAAACACGTAATCAAAGAATAAGGATAAATAAGACAGTATGATAAATTGTAGTCTTACAATCTAAATTTATTTTTAAAATTTGGAAGAAAAATCCTAATAAACATAATTTTTGCTATGCTCTTAATTAAAATGACTGATGTCCTGCACCTCATTAAATGCTGAATACTTTTGCTAAGGAAAGGCATTTGGTATGCAATAAAAGCGTACGTGAAAATTATGACGATTCATTTTCTGTAAGTGATTTCATAATTAGCTTTCAATTAATAGTTTATACATTGTTTTGGATTTTCACATTAGATTATCAAATAGTTTCCTGTACAATTACCTAAAAGTTCTAAAAATTTGTGACTGTCGAAAATTTTATAAACTGATAAGCATTATAAGATAACAAAATAAAGTTTTCATATATATTATTACGAAATTACGCAAATATATTATTATAAAATTTCACAAATGTTATTTCTTCGTTAGTTATTATAGTCGTAGTAGTGGATATCATTGAAGAGATATACTTGCCCTGCATCTTTGGATACCAGGTATGATAATTAATTAAGTAAAAATCAACTGATATGCTTTCAGTGTAACTTTGGTAATCGTGTATAATACGTTATTTCTTTTTATTTTTAAATTAAGTTTTTTTCTCTGTAATAGATTAGGGAGAAATGAAAATCGGCACTTGCTCTGTACCTACGGTAATCAAGTACAGTCTTTGTTCACTAACCATCCATCATGAGTTTAAAGCGATGTACAATATCCGATGTAAATGCCCACTTATATCAACAAAAGGGTGGAATATTTCCCGCATATTGCAGTTTTCCAAAAGATATCTAGACACTTAGAACAGATTCTCATTTAGAGACAGCCGCATTTGCAATAAAATGTTACTACATTTAATGTAATTTATTGAAATATGAAATTTTTTTAAACTTTCTGAAACTTTGATCATTTACTTCGTCTATAAATTTCGTACTGATGTTTAGAAGTTTTGGAATCCTTTTACTCTAAGTTTGTTTGCAACCGTGAGTAGTTTGGAAATATGAGGAACTGCAGATAAAATGGAAGGTCTGCGAATTATCACTTCGAATTCAATGTTTTCTACGAGCAGGCTGCCTTTTAACGTGACGAAACTTCTGATTTTTGCATTTTTTTCTTCCGCTTGATATTTGGACCGTGTTCTTCTTTCGAAAGATTTATCTGTACGTTTTCTCATATCGCCCGTGTTCTTGATGTTGCTCCACATGATACAGAACTTCACCGAAGGCAAGTTTTTAGAACTGCTTGAAGCTTTCATTTGAAAGAGGATCGAGACTAAAAATCTAATGACAAATTTCATACTGTCTAAAAGACATATGACATGCGAATAGCTAAGGTGTAGCTTAAATTACTTAAAAATGTGGCTCATATATATATAGTTTAATAATGCATCATAGACAATTTCACCTGTGGGCAAAAAAATTTTTTTTCTAACAAGAATGTTATAACTTACTTACGAGATACATTCTAATCTCCTGGACAATTTACCGAAAGTCTTATGGAAAGCTAAAAATAATCTTTATTGAAGCTCTGAAACGTTACGCTCAGTGCAGCCAAAAAAATTAAAATGCGTATAAGCATCACTGAAGATACCGCTCCAGTTTTGAGTAAAACAAATTGAAATTTCGTGATTTTCTAGTCAAATTAAGCTATAAACTTATAGTATTTTAGGAAATGAGAAAATAAAAGTATTCGAAAATATTCGTGAAAATAGACAATTATGAATGATTAAAGTTGCATTAAGACTGAACTTGAAGACCGATCTCTATACCGATCTTTTTTCAATAGAAAAGCACGGAAGCGTAGAAAATGTCTTTAACTTTTTGCATCCCGGATTGAAATATTCAAAGCAATGTGTTTTCAAAAATGCCTAAAACTTTGACAAATAACAAAATTCGGTAGCATTACTCTGAATATCGTTATGTTATCAGGACTCGTATTTCTTTTTATCTGTTTGGCGAACATGACGTGTCCTGATTGGACAGTGAGTTGACTGCAAACTGTGTCCTATAGAGTAGCAAAGACGACAAGATGAGAAGGGTTAAAATTACCCTTTATTTTTTTCCCGTTTTCACAGTCGCTTCCGCACTTCGGGATCCAAAGACCAACCACTTGTGATGTGAACGTAAAAATATAAGACTACTAACCAACTAAAATTTAAATAAGAGCTAACTTTTAATATTTTACACAGATGACTAACACTAAGACTGGCCTTTTAAATTACTACGTCTGTAGTACGCAAACTGCAGAAAATGACAATACATCTTTAGCTTTCAAGAGGACTAAACAACCCCTGGCCTTAAAGGCGGATAGTAACTGATGGCAAGCTCGCGTGAAGACTCGTGGCAAGATGACTCATTCTCTCTCTGTCTACTACGCTCTTGGCAAAAAGCCACAACTTAAATACTTAAGCGTTAGCAAGTACAATTTGCATAAACATATTGACACGTTAATTCTGGCCGGAAGTGGAAAATAAGATTTGATGATAAAATTTTAATATATAATAAACGTTAGTCAAACTTAAGATCCTTATAATGTAAACTGTAATTTTGCCACTAAATTCCACAAATTTTAATTCGATATCCGCAGGTCTACTAAAGCTGTAGTAAAATTGCGAGAACGTTTCTATGTTTAAAATTTCTTAGATTAAAATCAAACAAATTAGTTATATATATAAATGCAAAGAAACATAAATAAATTTATAGCAAATTAATGTAAATAAAATTTTACATTTATAACACTATAATGCGTACATGAAAATAAAGCATTGAATGATTTTTAGAAGAATTTAATATTATTCTTAAAATAATACAAAATTGTATGTGTGACAAAATCTTATGAATCAAAGCATAATTTATATCCGCACGAAAAATATTTTACATAAAAATTTTGTAAAAAGTAACAAAAATGGTATGCTGTGTAAATGCTTGCATTCAGTGAACTATACCGCTGAATAATGTTAGTTTGAACCGGATTCGAAATTTTCGTGGTTTTTGTATGTGTAATATGAATATGAACCAATTTTCTGTAGAAATAGAAAGTCCTCATCATAAGCATACCTACCTTCTCAGATATCTCTTTTGTTACTTTGTTTTACTTAAATCAACCAGCCAACATGGAAGATTATGGAGCAGCAGGGAAATATGTATACTAATGACTAATTGCATTTAATATAAATTCCTCATTCTCGTTGTTGTTCTTAGTAAGATATCACGATGATCATTTAATTTTTTGTTACCATGTTTGCGTCTGAGTTTTAAGAAAGGAGTCACGTTGCTATTCTGAACAAGTAATTAATTAATTAGTTATAAATTATATAATAAGTCACTAACCAAAATTATACTGACTTGTGTAAACATTTCTATCTGAGTGTAGTAGTTGAGGGAAAACGAATGAAAAAATAAAAGCGCAAATTAAAAGAAAATATTTTATAAATTTGACTGCCTAGATGGTAACGTTATTGAGGAAAATAATATTCACTATAACTGACAGTGATAGGTTAGTATCTCTAGGTAATTGAGAGATTAGGATCATTGAACTAATATCGGGTTTTAAAAATTCAGAGGAATGGTTTTTTTAAGCAAAATAAATTTTAATATAAACACTGTTCTGGCCGAGAAATTACAGGCTAATTACCGAGAATTAAGTTAAGAAATTATCAGGCTGTAGTCAGCTTAGTTAACTCTTCATGGTCTAGATCAACAATTAACTATTTCTTATTCTTTTTTTAGTGCAAAGGGAGTTAACCCAGAAGGGCTGTTAGTATCGAAATGGCATTTTGCATCGAGCCACTAAAAGCATTGCATCACGTTGTAAGGTTTTAGTTTAAACTAAAAAGTTTTATGTTAATTTCTCTTTGATGTGAACTCTTATTTCAACTTTCTGTTAGAATGAGCTCGCGATTCAGCTTTATGCTAATTTGAAGTGGAGCCAAGTTTTGTATTTAAAGGTTAGCAAGGAATTTCTCAGTGTGAGAGAGCTTTTAGTCTCAGATCACTTCGGCTCTGTTCGACGTTCGCCTGACCAGTTAGTATTTAAGTTCTAAGCCTTAGCGCTGTTACTCTAATACTTATTGAAGTAATCTAAGTGCGTTAATATTAGCCAAATCTTGCTACGCACCATTGATAGTTTAGAATAGAGGCCAACCTCGCGTTTAAAGCTCTGAGAGCAACGACTACTTAATTTTCTACTCAGTTTTATTTTAAATTATTTGATTGTTCAGTTTAGACCCAAGTGCGGTCATTATTTTCTGTTATCCCTTCCGAGTTGGGAAGTGGCTGTAAATAGTGGTTTAATAAAAGGGGATTTTAAACCCTTCTTAGGTGCAGTTATTCTACTGCCTACACCGAACATAGCTGCTATCAGCTCCCTGTTCGTGATAAGGACTTTGACACTGTTACGACAATGTTCGCTAAAAGTATGCACAGATCACTCAGTCCTGATAACGTTTCAAATTGCTGTTACCAACTATTATCGTCCTGTATTATATTTAAAGAAATTAAGTAATTAAGAATCTGCATGAATGTACGCTTGTTTCTCGCATTGTGAAAAAACAACGGTACATAGAGCCATCAAAGTTTGAACAACGTAGTCCTCCATCAGAACATGGGTACCTGGAAGTCCGAATTTTGAATTTATAATTTGTTTTATTATCTGTTTCTTATTTCGTAAAACTTTAACGATTTTTATTTTTTTGATCAAAAAACTAATTTCAAAGCCAACAGTGGCATCACTGTACGGAATAGAACATTTTTATCTCCAGCGCACGTGACTGTCAATCGAAAATTCAAAAGATATGCCGTTTTTAAATGTTTTTAGCTCAAATGCTCTCAAAACGTGTATGTGTGTATAATTGAAAAAAACTGACCCTTTGGCCGTAATATAATATCTACAGAATATTTTTTAGTTCCTCAGTTTTCTGACCGGGAAATTGTTCTTAACATTTTACAATACAAAATTGCAGAGGAAAATATGATGTCAAGTTTTTCTATGTTATATTAATTTTCTTTAGTTTTTCGCTGATTCCTAGTTTCAAAATGCATTAATAAAAGTTAATTGGCGAATTCTCTATGCCGTTGCTATGGCGTAAAACTTGTTAAATAAGGGAAATATAGACAATCTGCAAAACATTTCAGCAGGTACATTTTCATACTTTTGCAGGAACCATCTGTATCTTTATATTCTCCTTTTCCACAGGCAGAAACACAGCTTCCATCATTAAAAACTCTACCAGGTGGACAAGTATAGCATTCATCACTGTTAAACCCATAGCAAGAAGCACATGATGGATGGCACGCTATACAAGAAACATTTTTAAATAAATATAGTCATTAGTTTATACAAAGGTAATGAAACTGAAAATTTTAAAAAAATGCACTGAAACAAGAATCGCAAGTACTAATGTTTTGACCAAATTGTTTAATAGAGATATTTTTATTGATCAATTGAAAGATTATATATCATGTAAATACTAATGAATTAAAGAAAATGAAACTCCCATTGCATCATTAATTAATATTAGTAAATATCTTTGAATTCCGTTAGGGGTTTCAAATATTGTACTTTGTTATATTCAAAAGCAATTAATATCCGAGAGAACAGCAAATATATTTTTCAGAAAATTTGATTTCCAAACAGCTTTTAAATGCTTTATTATATAGATGATTCTTAATCTAAGAAAATGAATACATAAATATATAATAAGAAATATGATTTTCAGAAAATAAGGATGATGTTTGATAAACATAAAATATGTATTTTACTTATGTGTTATACATTTCAGTAAGGTACTATGAGTATATATAGGGCATATATTTTCATAACTATTGAATTTGCGAAAAATACCCAAATTTGTCGTACTTTATTATTACATGATATAGTGGTATATATTCTTGAGTTTAATGGCGTGAAATAGGACATAAACTCACTGTAATATAAATTCTTCAAATTTTAGAATTTGAAATTCTAATTCATATGGATTCAGATTTTGTGAAATTAATATATTGTATTCACATATGTAAAAATAGTTGATAAAACTGCCATTACAGCAGCACAAAAAAGACGATAAACATAAAAAATAGTAGCATTACATTTAGAAAAATTTAATACTTACACTTTTTAAAGTTCTGTACAATATAAAAATTCTATTGTTACATCGATTTAAGATGAAAATTCTTTCTTACCATAACAGACTCCTAAATCTTGAAAATAACCATTTGAACAGTGTGGTACGCATCTACCGTGCTTAAAGAATAAGGAACTATTGCAAGAAGTACATTCAGTATCATTAGGACCAAAACAGGTTTCACATGTTTCGTGACAAACTAAAAAGAAAGAAGTGTTTAGTTTACAGTCATAAATTTCTTTGTGCTGAACAGATGGAAACTATGAAAGGTATACCAGTGCAGATTCCTGAATCTAGAAAATATTGAGGAGGACATTCATCCACACAGGGCCCAAAATGAGTTCCGATATAAGGCAGCAAGTAGCCACTTGAACATGATAAACATTTGTCCTTAGCAGCTCCTCCTAAACACGTACGACAGTCTGGATGGCAAGCTGTGAGTGTCAAGAACAAGAACAGTAAAATTTGGAAACGCCCCTAACGATATTGAGATACCTTTAAAATTAAGGAAAACATTTGATAAGAGAAAAGGTGGTAGTAATTTTTTACCTTCGCATATTCCAGCGCCAAGATCTCCAAAGTAACCTTGCCCGCAAGCCCAAACACAGGAATTTTTTAAAAGAAACTGACCAAAGGGGCAGCTAGTACATTGGTAAGCTAAAGGTCCGAAGCACTGCTGACATTCGTCATGACAAGCTATAATGAAAAGAAAAATAGGATTTCGAAAATTTGCAATGGAACAGAATATTTAGACATTTTATAAATTGGGTTTAGTTGAATGTCAAGTGAGCAAACTGTTTAAAATAACAATAAAAGTGCTGCGAAAAATAAATTAAAATTGCTGTACATAAATTAAATGTAGATTTCCAATTACATATAAATATCAGAAATAGATTGTAAACTATGTATGGATGCATAAGCTAGATAGCATTTATAGTTTTAGACGATTTTCTTAATTTACTTATAATCAATTAGTATGTATGCGGAACGTACGCTTCTTGTTTATAATGATAGGCAGAAAATAAACTTTAAAAAATATATGTGATATTAATTACTCAAAAATTAAGGGATCTTATGTTTGTTGACAGTGCACGTAAATTACAACTTAATTTGATGCATTGAAAAATGACCATCTTATTGTGGAACTATCTAGTAATGGCATTATTTCAGAAATGCGCCAGTATGGAAAATAGTTCAACGTGCATTACATTTATTTAATTTAACATTAGAGATCTCTGTATTCAAATGTGCATATGTAACACAAAATACGTTTTATACAAGTGCCTGTAATGTTATTCCCATCGCTCACGATACTGATAGAAATATCGACAAATATAAGCTGCTCTTTGAATGGATTTTTTTTTCGATGACTTTCCTCTTTGAGTGGTAATATTTCATTGCTGAGATCTCCAGGAGTGAAAGGAACAATTACCTCAATGCTCTCTATTCAAGGAGATATTCAGAACTTCCTACAGTATTTAAAATAAGTATATTTCAATTCTAGATTTAAAAAATAAAACAGAAGCAGAATCCATAAGAACAAATAATTTCTTCTACTTTAAAGGAAACTGAATGTTTTAATCACAATTTTAGTCATATACTTGATTACTGACTTGAAAACAAATGACTTTTTCTACGTTGAAGGAAACTGAATTTTATAATTACAATTTTATGCATATACTTGATTATTGACTTGAAAACAATTTATGGCTTTAACTTAGTCATGTCATTATAACTCAATTAAGGTTTAAAAGGATATCAATAACAATTTTTTAGACTCTTCGGTTTTTGTTGGTTTCTTTAAGAAAAGAAATAAAAAGATTCTGGTTTAAAATGTGTAAGTGTTATTTTATGCAATATACACTCACGTTTGTGAAAATTGCAACACCATGAAGGACTTACGCGAGTGAGCTGAAATTTTCAGGAAATGCAAAGTAGCGCATGATATGCAAATGATTAGAATTGCAAATCCGTAGCGCATGCGTATGCTGAGCAGAGCCCTCTGAACGGCTGATGGATCCGAATAAATAGACGGCTGTAGCGAGGCGTGTATGGTTATCGGTGGTTATCTGCTAGTGGTAAACGTTAACTCAATCTGTACTTATGCCTCGTCGACGAAAGAGAGCGAGATTTGAACAACTTACAGAGTTTGAACGAGGGAGAATCATCGGCCTTCGTGAAGCTGGATTGTCGTATCGTGCAGTAGCCTCTCGTGTGCAGCGTAACAGCAGCACAGTGATGCGCGTTTGGAAGCAGTGGACGGACGAGTGTCGGACAACTCGGAAATCCGGGAGTGGACCCCGAAATGTGACGTCAGCTCGCGATGATAGACACCTGGTCCGCATGGCGCGGACGGACCGTACAGCTTCCTCTAGACAATTGGCAGCACTGTGGTCAATAGCTACAGGTGTTTCATTGTGTGCTTCATCAATTCGTAGACGTCTGCTGCAGTGTGGACTGCGCGCACGGACTCCTTTATACAGGATCCCCCTAACGCACGACCATCGCCGCCTGCGGCTACAATGGGCCAATCAGCATAGAGACTGGCGTGCTGATTGGCAGCATGTCGTGTTTTCTGACGAATCCCGCTTTAATTTGTGGTACCATGATGGCCGCATTCGTGTCAGACGCTATGCCGGTGAACGCCACCTTCCGGAGTGCATTATCGAACGCCACAGTGGACGAACACCCGGAGTTATGGTCTGGGGCGCCATAGCATATCATAGACGATCTCAATTGCTACGAATTGTGGGCAATCTGAACAGCAACCGGTATATCCGTGAAGTTCTACAGCCCGAAGCTGTTCCCTTCCTTCAAAGCTTGCCAGGCGCTGTATTTCAACAGGACAATGCCCGCCCTCATACTGCTCGGATTGTTAAATCCTTCTTTGCAGCGCAGCAGGTACAGCTTCTTCCTTGGCCTGCGTGTTCCCCGGATATGTCGCCAATTGAACATGTGTGGGATGTCATTGGTCGGCGTCTTGCTCGTGATCCTCGTCCTGTTGCGTCTGCAGACGAACTTTGGGTACGCGTACAAACGATATGGAATGCTCTTCCTCAGTCAGACATTCAAACTTTGTTTGACTCCATGCCAAATGTAGCAGCACTTATTGCGGCGCGTGGTGGCCACACAAAATACTGATTCTGATCTCTTGTTCTTGTTTGTTTGCTTTGAACATTTAATCATTTATTTGTACCACTACCACTCAACTGCGTATTAAATTGCATTCAATTATGACGATTCCTTCTTGGTGTTGCAATTTTCACAAACGTGAGTGTATACTAAACTGAAGCATGAAAATAAAATGCACGGAAAAGTGAAATGTATTTTTTCGTTCAAATAACTTTGAACAAAAAATATTAAATTGTAAAGATATTTTGTGAAATTCTTTAAATGAAACATTTAAAAATTATAGAGCGAGGGAAAATAAGAAAGCCTAATATATTTTTCCCCAGGCTTCCAATTTTGTAAAAAGAGCCTAATTTAACAACGGTTTTCAGTTTAGTAACAAACCTTTCTGAGATAGTACTGTAAAAAAGGACAGTATCAATTTTTATTATTCTAAAACCTTTTTGATTTCACATAAGTGAGCATTTACTTAAAACTTCATGCTAAAGATATATGATAATTCACAACATTAATTTTGCCATTTGAGAAGAACGAATTAAATTTCTAAAAATTTGGAAATGTTCTCTCAATATGAAACGATTGTTTTAGCGATATTTTGCATGAAATATTATAGAATCGAACATTTGATGTGAAACGAAGCATTTAGTTACTTTCCATATAACTAAAAATGAACAATTTATCCGCTTTTCTTTTCTTATTAGTTACACCACCCCACCTAAAAACGGCGCCAATATTTTGTGTTTAATACAAGACTACTATAAAAGATTCATTCATTTTCAAAATGCTACATATTCAAAAGCATTGCACGCATGAGTGATACATGAAAATAACCGACAACTCACCAATTTTCTGCACATTGTACAAATGTTCGGTGTGCACCCCATGGGTCCTATGACACACTTCTAGAAGATACTCGTTCCACACATTTTGGAGCGTCATCCTATCGATAGTCATCACTGCAGAGTGATGACATTTATGCGCTATCGATGAAGTCGATCCGTTCCCTGAGCTCTTCCAATGATATTGGCAGTGGAAGTACATAAACAAGAGAACATGCCAGATCATCCTCACCAAATACGACCTATCCAGTCCATCACTGAGATATCGTAGAAAGTGCCGCACACACAATATAGTGATTGGAGGAGCCTACTGCGGTACCGAAGGCTTCGGGTTCGAATTCTGGAGAAGACACAGCTGTAATTGTCCGTCCCTTCGTAGGAGGTAACGGTGAACCACCTACCACAGTAAAATAGTCACCACTTTTCGTAGTGTGGCCATGTCGGCGAATGCGGAATATCGAAGAACTTGAATATTCCAACAAGATGGTGCATTGTCTCGCAATTACCACTCAGATTTGTTCGTATAATACTTTTGAATATACAGTTTTGAAAATCAATAAATTTTTCATAGTAGGTCTGTAGTTTGTTTGGCAACTATTGTTTCCCACGCTTCTTGTCTATTAGTGTTATGTGTGTAGATAAGAGAAGTTGAGAGCAGTGAATCATGCAATTTTTACTTCCTTGTGCGAAGCAAAAAGGAAGCCTTGTAATCGCGAAATATTTCGGGCATTATATTTCAAGGAAAATATATATTTTGGCCGCTATCGAATGCAATTTAACAATGCTTTTGCGTTACATCCGTAGATAAAGGCAGAATAAAGGACTCGTTTCTCCCCAAAAAATTATAAAACTCATTTAAATTGAATTCTGAAGAGATTTTTTTCCTGGCGTCTGTACGTACGTACGTATGTATGTATTTCGTATAACTCAAAAATGAGTAGTTTCAGAACGTTGAAATTTTGTATACATAACTGGTATAACATGTAGATGTGCACCTCCTATTTTGGTTGCAATCGGACGCACCAAAAGTATATAAATATATACATACACATATATATCCACTCTGTTATTCCGCTCAGTGAGCTCAGTTTTTTATTCTTTTATGTTGGTAAATCGTGCATTTGCTTAAAAATGATTGAGTTATGCTGTTCTTATCTTGTGGTTAAGGTTTTTATAGCTTTAGTAAATCTGCATTCAAGAATTATAGAAATATCAACGATTTAAAAGTTGTTTAAGTGTGGCTAAGTCTAATCATTTTTCCCATGGAAGCCATATTTGCTTACATTTGAAACTTAGGAAAATAGTGGATTTGTTGCCAATGTAGAGAAATTAAGCTTCGCAACAAGAACAAAAAAAAAACGCCTTCTTTCATTATTGCGAATTAAATCCTGCTTAATTCATTCAGGAATTTATTCGAAGAAATAAATGTTTAAGATTTAATTCGTAATTTTTAATATAGATATTTTGAGATTTTATGTATTTTTCCCTTGTCGCGAAGTGAGAACTGAATTAATTGAATGAGAAATACTGAACCGTCCGTGAAAAACTATTTCTTTTTGTTTATTTAATTAATTTCTTTTACACATCATTTTAGATTTATTATAGTGTTCGGATAGAACATGTGGTAACGATTAGGCAATTCTCCAGATGATATACATAATTTTTGTGCATTTTGAATTATAAAATGAATGAGATATAACGCTGTTAAGTTAAATTAGCGCCATAGTGTCGCTATGGTAAAAAAATATAGTAAATTTTAAAGGGAGCGTTTATTAAATTTTGGCTTATGCGCTATCGATGAAGTAGATTTAATTCAATGCGTTAAGTTTAAATGAAATGCAAAGTGCGTATAATTTAATATCCCATATAAGGAAGTCATGTGATATATACATCAGATTTCTTTATATGCACTTCTAAGTTCCATTTGTAGTTCTATTAATTTGACGTGATTGTTGTTAAAGTAACAGTAATGAATGAAATGTATTCTACTCTGTAGTAAATGGCATATTACTACAGCGGCACTCTTTCGGCATAACTATTTTCATAACATTTCTCTTGGTGGAAAAACGCATTTTCTATGCGCTATAATTCTGAAAGCGGTTTTCTTCAGAGGACCTTTGAATTAACAGTTTGATATGCTAATATCTTGCAACTTAAGAGTACGTATTGGAGGACTGCTTTTGTTCTCCAGAGTTTCTGTATTAAAAACGATTAGAAGATATATACCGCCAGTACAGGTAGACCACCTTGAGCAAATAAAAACGTGGGGATGAATCAATGATTCTCAATTTGCACCTCTTATTTATACTTAATCCAAATGATTCCCAGGTTTTTCTTTTTCAAGTTCTTTGACCAGCAATCAGGACTATCGTGACGTCACGCACTTGTCGTGGAGGCAATGAATCTGAGTATAAAGATTAACATGAAAATGCTGTTGTGCAGTCGGGCTTTTGAATAATTGGTTAATGTACTGACCGATTAAGTACATCGACAGTACATCGTACTTCACAACATGGAGAGAAAACGTTTGCTTCCTTATATAATATGAAAGAGATAGCTTAGTTTATAATACTGTATTAGTGTACTAAAACATATAATAAAATATATGTTAAAATATATATAAAATAGAAAGAAACAGCAATTGAGTTTGCTGCTTGAAATTTTTAACACAAATTAAATGTTGGAAGTTTTCCTTTTTCAAGCAGAGCTCTTTTCTTGGGATAAAATTTACCTGTCCAAGTATCTAATCATGGTTATTATTATATATTTTTAGACATACACACACACATATTATATGTGTGTAATTATATATATATATAATTACACATTATATATATTACATTTAACGATCGCTGCTTCACAGTGACATAATTATTATCAGAAAACTTTTGTATGCGAAAAAAAGGAATTAAGGAAACACTGATAATACTTACGAAGACAATATGCGTCAAGAAATGTGTAATAGCTGGGACTGCAATAAGGTACACACTCGCCTTCTTCTAGGTAAAAGTTTTGCTCACAGAATTGACAAGTGCCATCTTTTAAACATCTTGCACAACTCTCATTGCATGCTGAAAAATTTTGAAGGTCAATTAAATTCTGAAATTCTGGAAACAGAACTCAAGTTTACTAAATTTTCTGATGGGAATATAACATAAACAAATAAAAAATTTAAAATCAGAAGATATATGTGTCAAATTTTTTTATATATACGCATTTGCATAATATTGCCAAATAAAAGTACTTTTAGTTAACTGTGATTTTTTTTTTCATATTAAAACTTTTAACCTATTTCTCCGCTTTGCACATTAAGCGAAGAGTAATTAAATCCGAATGGTAACTTTTTCAGATATATTATGGGAGAAAATAAATTTAAAACTTTTATTATGTTGTATAACATTTAGTTTCAAGATTATTAAGTTAAAATTTCGGATATATTTTATTTCTCCTAAGAAATTTCTATACAAATTCCATTGTATCCGTAGTAAACCTCAATCAAACGAGTAGTAATTGTCATCGTATTATTGCCATTTGTTTCATATTTAATAATTTTAGACCTAATTTATATCTGGATGTATAAACATTCTGCCAGTGTAAGACAATCGAAAACTAGCAATATTGTATATTCAATTTAAAAATGATGGCCCATTTACCCGGTTGTTACAGTTCCATGATCCAATAACTAATCATTTTAGCCTTATTTCATAAAGCGACAAACAGATGTGACTGCAAGTGTATAATTTCAACTATAAAAAAAAATATTAGAAAACTATCACATACGTAAGCAATAGCTATCTGAAACATAAAAGTGCCCATAACATTCGTCTACACACTTTCCATCTTGCAAAACTTGACCAGTCAGTGCACATGTCGTACAGTTTCCAGCTCCTGGGCCTTGGCATTCAGAGCATGATTCATGACATTCTGTTCAATAAAATATTTCATATCACTTTAATATAGATTTTATATTAACTTAAATTTCCAGAAATATTACCAAAACATACAAATTTTGAACAATTAATAAAAGTGACTTCTATTTTTAACTTATTTTTCATAGTCGAATGATTTTAAGATATGAACATTTATACCATATAAATCCCAATGTTTGATATAAAAAGTAATTTTATGTGGTGCAAATATTCCTATCTTAAAATCATTCTACCATGTAAAACAAAATTTAATGAATTGTGGCAATCTTATGTTCGACTGCGCGCGCCGCCAGACGACTCATGTTGGTTGCGTAATAAATGCCAGCGCGACCAGTGAACTCTCTCTCTCATTGCCCTTAGCTCGAGTGGAAGGATGTTCGAATGTTGTGTAGAAGTTCTTGTTTTAAATAGTTATGTTAACGTATAGATATGTTAATGAATAGGTGTGTTAATAAAATTGTATTTTAGCAAAGTGGAGTCATGTCTTTGGAGAATGTTCACCGAGCCACAACACACGCAGACCATAAATTGGTGACCCGCCTACACGCATGAAGTTTCATATGGGTTGTTTGTTCAAAGTTTGGTTCCAGGACTTTCGTGTTCTTCCCTACAGCCACTGTCATGGGGAAAACGGCAGCTGTGAAGATACGAATTTACAATCCTGTTTACCCGGCATTGTGGTTTACTATGTGCGAATCGACTTTTGCTTTAGCCGCACCCAAGCCTGTTACTGATCCCAAGACGAAATTCAACTATAGCGTTGCCCATTTGCCGGCGGAAATTGCCTCTTTGGTTCGAGATATCTCACTTCAACAACGCACAGATTCTTCTTACGAAGACCTCAAAGTTGCCATTACTGAACGATATGGGGAAAGCAGTATCAAGGAAATTCGAAAATTAATCACCAGTGTGAGCAACTTGGAGATAGAAAACCACCCGAATTGCTTCGTGTTACGAAAAGGCGTGCTGAAAAACACGATATTGCTGACCCATTGTTACTAGAGTTATTCATTCAGCAAATGCTTCGAAAATATCTTTTTTTTCTTTCAAATTTAAAAGAGACTGAGTCATGTATAGAAAGTTAAGAAGTTAAGTCGCACTGGTTATCACAAACCTGGTGGGGACTAGAGATCACAAATCATTTAATCATCCATTACGTTCTTGGTTTGATCCCAAAATAATTAATCAGAATTATCCGAAACTGCTATGAGATATTAGGTAAAATCAGAGTTTCTGTGTATAATCGGTTTCCATATACTTATTAAAAGACAAACACACACACATACCCCGTCCCCCAAAAAAAGAATTTTATAAGAAATTATTCGTTCTGAAAACTTTTTTAATTGTTAATGCGGAAATTTTTGTGGAATTTTTTTATTTATTAATTAATTTGAATCAAATTAAATTATCTGATTTAATGGAAAGTTTTTATTAATTGCCATAAATTTAAATGTCAGACGAGCGATTAACTAAAAGCAAAAGAAATATATACAGAGCATTTACCAAGACAATGTCCTTTAGATGGATAAAATCCAGGACTGCAGATCTTAACACAACGGCCCTTCTCGAGAAGAAAACCTTTTTTGCAACTGAAACATTGAGAAGTCATATTTCCAAAGCATGTTTTACAAGTTGGAGAGCAATCTGTAAAAAAAAAAAAAAAAAAAAAATTAGGGG